>JAOYSI010054342.1:0-60153 GCA_025775065.1 Hiodon alosoides
GGGGGGATGTTTTTTAAAAAAAAACAAAAAAAAAAGAAGCGAAAAGAAGAAAGCAAAAAGTAGAAAGGGTATTAAAAAAAAAAAAAAAAAAAAACAAAATAAAAAAAAAAAAAAAAAAAAAAAAAACGAGCATACAAACAAATCTAACTAAGTAATGGTTGAAGTTTTATCAAATCTTATTATTATATATTTCAACTCGATGACAACAAAAAATTAACACCAACAATAATCTTTAAAAATCACTGCTACCTGACGCGAAACTCAAGCTAAAATAATCTGCGCTGTTAACTGAGTGAAGCAAGGTTTGGCCCGACAGAATAGTCATTAAATCACAGAACCACTTATACCCGAAAGCAAAAGAGAATCAACTGTTCTGAAAAAAAACTTTTTTTAAAAAGATCATTGAATCTTAGCGCAGTCTTCCATACTGGGAAAACAAACGTACTCTGTAGACCCAATTCAAAAATCATGTTATAGTACAAATGAATTCGATCATTTACCGAATCAGAAATGCAATGTATTTGCATACGTTTTGTTTTTTTCAGCAAGAATTCAGAATAATACCAATCTGAGAAATTCAGAGAATTAAGTTACTTAGTCTAGCCATAGTTACTATCCATGGTTCTGAATGCAACCTCCCTGAACAAATATAGTTACAGTGGAACACATATCTTCAAAGCACGTTCGTAGAAAAAGGAAGAGTTGATTATAATAGTTCAAATGTGAGTAGACCCAGCCACTTTCATATATAAAAACCGATTTAATAGGGTTTCACACTTAAATCAGATCTGTAGCTGAAAGCAATCGAAACAATTCCCGAGTGACGTTGACCTAAACAAAGTAAAAGTTTATTACATTTTGTACGCATATAGAATATCAAAACACGCCAATCAGCTCCGAGCTTAACATTGCTTCCTATAATATTGTTAAAATGTATGTCTTTCAAACTGATTTTCAATTAAAATTATCACTCAAAACGTGTATCCATTTGGATCAGCGGTACCGCTTTACTTCCTTATGCAGCTAAATTATTAATGAATGTAGATAGGAAAACATTATCGATAACATAACTGAATTCGTTCCAAAAAAGTATCCAAATGTCTAAATAAATGATATCGACAGAAAATAAGTGTGTCGTTATTAGTCATATTTCAGTAGTCACATTTGGGAAGACATTGAACATTTACTTCAAATACGATACATCGATTTTTAAGTAAAAAGAACCGGACGCGGAGCTAAAATGCATTCGCTCGGTCAGGAATGGAAGAGCTTAAAATTCCATGGTTCTTTCCATCTTAACTTAAGAAATGTTACTACACTCGATTGAAGATGATACTTAATTTCGCAAAACAAGATCTATTTGCACGCATTTAGATAAGTTTTACGAACATCGCGTTCAGTAAAAAATAAAAATAAAAATAATAATCCTTCAATAAAAGTGCATTGAGTCCTGAAACTCCTCCTCTTACTGCCTTCCCAGTCAATAAATGTAGAAAAGGTTCTTATAGTTCTGCATTCACAATAAAAATGAGGAATTTTTTTTTAAAGCTTTTAATGTTACATGTCCCGCTACATATTTATCGTTAGATTTGAATGGCTTAAGGTTGTCACTTCAACTTTAGAGGGGGATACTGAAAGATATAGACGATTATCAAAAAACGGACCAATAGTATTTCGAGTTAGTCGGAAGGGACGTCTCAAGGAGACATGGTACAACCAATTGCACAAAGCGTCACAATACAACAACGTAGCAAGAGCTATTGCTAAGGGTATACTTCCGCGAGCCTGTTCTTTAATGGGTACTACGGGATGCTGCACAGCAAGGGCGGAGAGGTATAGTGGCGCTGTGATACGGCTCTATATATACACAGACAGGACCACCTTCCTTTTAAAGACAACCTCCTCCTTACTTTTGTTCCATTCATAGTCAGCGATGTTGCTTATTTTGGTTTTGAACCTGTAACGAGAGGCAGAAGTCGGCTCTGTTAAAATTATTTCATTCATTTTATTTCTTAAGTTATTATTATTATTTTTATTTATTTATGTAGTGTTAACAAATTTGTGTGTGTCCAATTTGTATGATTTGTTTCATTTTAATAAATAATTTTTTTCATCAATCTTGTTTATTTGTGTTCGTAATTTTTAACTAAGGCGGATCTTTATTTTTGTTTTTAGCCTTGTCTATTGCTTTCTTGCTTTGCATTTGTTGAAAGACCGTGCAGTATTTGGCTTACACTAAGGACGTCCGTAACTTTCATTAGAGACGGTAAGGCGTTTTTAAAGTTACTTCCTCATCTCAAGAAATCGGTTGTGATGCTGACATTTAAGTAATCCATTAAATGTTTTAGTTACTTCTGATTGCTACCTTAGAATTGCGATAATGTTTGATAACCTAAATAATTCAGTTACTAGTAAAAATGTAATACGTTCACGATGATTCAGGTTTTATCATTAAGTCTTAAGTGGTAGACTATTCTATAGAACGTTGATCAGTGGTATCTTCAGTTCTAAGCGACGTTTTTCGCCCGTAACCCTTGCGAGCTGCTATGGTGTTTTCAACGATAATTGCATCCTAATTGTGTGTCATGAGTAGACGATGTGCGCTATAGTGTACATGGAAGGAAGGAAGCGATTCAGATGGTCAGCGACTTGGCAAATGCACGATAGAAGTGCGTGATTACGGATTACTATTCTACATGCAGGACACACGTTGATGCTACGGACATGGATCTCCGTGTTGGACCGGTTAGTTCAATGAAGAAGTGCAGGTGGCATTAACAAGCGTATGTGCACCGCAGTCTAACATATCAGAAATGTAGCTAGTTGCCTACTGCCACAGTGAACTTGTGGCCAATGTTGGCACATAACGCAACATTTCAGGGTTTGTTTGCAAGTAAGCATTGACATTACCAGATTGTCAGAATATGGTTTAACGTTTTAAACGTTGTCATTTTGACCTAGTGGTAGTAGACGCCGTGCACATGTAATCAATATTTAAATTTGATACAGATAATTTAACGAGAAAATACACGCAATTAGTAGCCTTAGTAAATCGTTCGAGCTACATTTTTCCGAGTGGACGTAATGTCTCATGACTACAGCTCCGCTTTTATTTGAAGGGCAAATACAAGTACAGCTCATGGTTGATTTTGTGTTTAATTAATACTTCCTTTTAACGGTTTAATTTTTTTCCGAATACCTCCGTTGTATTTGAGCGGTAGAACACTTTTGCTATTTCACATGAGTTTTAAACTTTTTCGCTTTCGTTAAACTTGTAATATACTTTGTGCTAGGCTTTGCTGTGCACCTGATACAAATCGAAATTCGGGTCTTGTCTGATTTTGCTGGAGCACTCAAATTGTAGGCCAAATCGCTTTACCAATCATGGCTCGGATTACTTAAATTGATGTCATAAATCAGGACCGGTCATTTATATCTAAGTTTCCCGCCACAATTTTCCGGCCCATCTTCGCGCCTGCTGTTGAACGAGGACCAGCATCGTTTGGAGATTTATGGACCTACACTTATTTACCTCTATTTTCATCATCCCAGGTATGAATGACAATGTTTACGAGCGGGGTTATTACCAGTCTTTATATTGGTTAACAAAACAATTCGATCGGAATTTTCTTTAGACTGCTTTGCTAACCATAAGAATCTTACTACACACGCAACGGTATAAACCATTGGGCCAATGTGTCTACAATAACTTTTTTTAAGCAATTTTTGTTTGGTTTAGTTACTAGTTTGAGTTATGTTCAGGTAACGTGAAGGGTAGTTTGAAACTAGCTAAACCGCCCTAAACAGGTGGCGTTAAGGCATGATATCGTTTGTTACCACGCCTACACTTTCAGTCTGCCCGGCCTTAGCCTGTTAGTTTATTTCAGATATAGTTTTGAATCGTAGTTTAAAATAGTACTTTCCAGTTTTTAGGAAACACGCGTTCAAAATGTAATGGTAGTATCTTCGTCATTAACAAGCGGGATATATACTTTTAAATTTACCTTGCTCGGTACCTCGTAGATGCTGCTGAGCTCTAACGATATCCAGGTGCGCCGTTCCTCGATTTTACTCCACCTGAAACCTAACCATATTTAAAAGGAAGGCTCGTGTGAAGTTTTATGTTTAAATTGACAATTACTCAATGCAGAGATAGAATACACTATTCTTCAAGAGCTTAGATATACGTTTTATCATTAACAAAACCAGCAATGGTATTGTTAGTATCTATTATATTATATCCATGGACTGGACGCGCGTTCTCAGTTTGTACCTTGGCCTCCAGTTAGGCTGCCACTTATCTCTTGATTATAGGTGGCTCATGGCCATAGTATGTTTTCTGTTTAATACGCAGCGGTCTTAACCTCATGTTCCGTTGTGATATCGATACTCCTACTGTTTTATTATTTTACCTGGCTTTCCTTCCTCTCGATCAGCGAATTACATTATTTTATTATCAATGTAAATCATCTCAAAGTAGTTGGTTGTTGGCTAGTGGTACTGTGATGCTTCCTACAGTACTCTAAAAGGGTGCAGCATTGAAAATTTAGCTCACATGTATTTAGGCTGTTCCTTTTGTGGCATTTAGTTGGCAAATTGGTAAACCTGGAAGAATATTATTGATTAAATAAATGTGTGCCACATGCATGGCTGAAGTTATTTTATACAGTAGTGTTGAAATGTTATTAGATTGTACTGGTCATTTTAAAGCCTGATGCTAAGTGGTTGCTAAAAAGAAACTGAGTTCTGTAGGATGATTTTAGTGGATTTGAATTGAAATGCTTTGGGTTTAAAAAACAAACCAATACTTCATGATCATGAGCAATTTCTAAACCAGTCTTGAGCCTTTGGTTTGTAGAAATACCGTATGTAGTTTGATTTGTCACATTAGCAGTAAGGGATTTACAAAACGCTGCTTGGTTTAACGATTTGATTCATTTTACCCAACATTCCTTCAAAATGTTTAGTTTCATTCTTTTGCTTTGGGTCCCCACAGGGCCATGAAGAGCAGTAGGGGCAAAAATACCGAATTTTTTGAAGTCTGAAATCCACAGTGATGGAGGAAAAGAGGTTGTCTTTATGTATTATTTAGCCAAGCAGTGACTAAGGCTGACAAATCGCGTGAAGTGCAGAGACTTGTAACAGGCTTTCCATTTTTGACTACGTAAGGTGGGCAAAGGAAATGGTCTACCCTTGTGCTTATCTGTCAAAGTCTTTCACGTTGTATGGAATAAAGCTTTTAATTGGGATGGCCCTGATTTGGCAGTGTATATTCATCCGAGGTCCTGAGCCTACTGGCTGCAGGTGTCTCTGCATCATCGGAGATGCAGCCTTCTGCCCTCAAACTGCATCAGAGGATTTGGTCGAGATCAGGATATTTGAACTTTGAACTCTGCCACATGCCTTCATGTCAAGGTGTAATTTGATTTCACGTTTTTGCACACTTCTCAGGAGGGGGGTGGGATTCGCTCATGGCTTTAGTATTCTGATCAGGGGTTGATACAAACACAAAATGTTTCACTTTTGATTCACTCAACAGGACTGAGCTTTTCCAATTCTGTAAAGAAAGCATGTAATATAAAAAGGTGCCCTATACATCTTTTATTTTTTTTTGTGCGCGTGTGTGGTGGTCTAAATTTGGCTCTCCCATACACTATGTTGGTGTATTAGATGTTGGCAATTTAAAATCCCCCCAAGCTGTTGCCAGTGACGCTGACCTTATTTCATCATTTTCCAGATATTTGGATGTATAATGGAATACTCAACTGAAGTGTTTATTTCATTACTGTAGTAAGTAATGTAACAGCTCAGATGTAATATAACAGCTCAGACTTTTGCTCATTTCATCTGGGTGTCTAAATTTGTAGACTGTTTAGATTTAAATGAAAACAAGAAACCAACCCCTGCCTTCATTTGTCACATTAAATCGATTGTTTTAAAGTTTGATCACTGACTGAGTTTAGCCTTAGTCTGCTAGGGGCTGCTCATCAGCGAGGCATGAGTGGAGACCTTGTGGGCATTTTCTCTGTAAGCGTGTTGTGGCTAAATGAAAAGGGGTCTGACTGTAACCCATTAGAACAATTGCTTTAGGTTAAGCAAAGAGGATGCCATACACAAGTCCTGGTCACGGGCAGCTGATATCAGCCAGAAAATAATCTGTTTCAGCCTCTGGGATGGTTGTACGAAGCGTTTATTTATTTTTAATTAACACACAGTGCACTTGCTTAGTGTTATGCAGCATGCTATAGACAGGATTGATTTTTTTCCCTTTTCATGACAATATGCTTATGTGGGATGTGCAGATTTGTTTTGTAAGCAGTCCTGCTCTGTCTCAGTTTACAAGTACGTGACTGGGCATTGGTCTCTAGTGCTAAACTCAGCAAGCGATCAGCATTGTTAGTCGCTCACACTTCTGCCATCTGTCAGGATGGAAATATCCCCCCTTGTGGTGAGAAACCGACAGTTGCTGCCTGTGTGACTCTGAAGAATGAATTGCACGACCACACTGCTCAGTTTTTACAAGCAGGACGGTTGGGAACTCTCGTGAGAAGGCTTATCATAGTGCTGTCGTGACACATTCTGCAAACAAGACTTCTAATATCTGTTATTGGCTGCTTAAACTGGGGCAAATTTGGTACTTAATTTAAAGGAATTTTCGCACATGAAGAACTTGAACTTTTATCATGGGTGACTTTATGCCTTATATAATAGCGATTTTGCTTGAAGTTAACCTTTTTTTAATTGTCTTTAAAAAAAAATCATGTTGTATTCGGGGTAGAGGCAACGCTGTGTGTTTTTTGGTCAGTTTTATCGGTAATTCGGGCCAACTGCAGTGGTGTCAGTGTTGATTCACATGAAAAGTGCATGATTTTTACATGCTAAACATGTCCCAGTTGTGTGACACTAACCACAGTGCCATGAACCAGTAAAAATGCTCCAGTCCAGGTGTAGTGGTGCATTATGAAAAGACTCCTTTACTGGATAATGGATATTTGTAGCAATGTTCTGGATGATTCGGTGCTAATATAATATATATAAAAATATGGGTGCTCTGATATGTCTGCCGATCTGAATTGGTTGGATTAATGCTTATAACGTGAAATTGGCTATTGGCCAATCATATTTTCATGACTGATGTTTTAAGTTGATAATGTGATGCACACACTGTGAACCTGATGTAGCTTGGAGCTGACCACTTCACTAAAATGTCAGCAGTGTGGCACATATGGGCAGCAACTTGCACGGAGGGAAGGGCCCATAGAACGTCAATGCAACTATTTAATGCACTGCAAATTCCCTCAGAGCAGAATATAGCTGTAGTTGTGCTTTCTTCGGTTGATGTATAATGTCCATGATTGCTGTTGTGGGGAAGAGCTTGTCAGTATCCTGAAATGTTGAGAAAGGGAAGGAAAAATAAATGGGTTACGGCCGATGCAGATATGGAAAGATTAGCCTATTATCCTTGCAAGCCAGATTGGTGCACCCTTAGGTATTGAACTTATTTTTTAACCAAATGCATCATGGACACTTCTTTAGCCAGGTGTTAATTCCTCTCACAGCTAGTCACAGAAGCTAGTAGTCACTGCCAGGATAAGTAGTGCAGGAATGAAGTCTTCCCCAAGCATCGATACCTAAGGTCAGCATTTGAAACCTCTGTAAGGTAGACTGAGCCATGCTTTCACATTTTGAGACAGATGAGGTTACGAGTGACGGGGAGCTACTCTGGATAAGTTCATCGTAGTGTTCAGAAGCTGACACGACTAGTGAACTTTCTTATAGTAAGGTTTTCCATTGTTGTCATTGGATATTTACTTATTTAAATGCTTTACTATTCTAAGACGTTTCCACTCCAAGTACATTGAGTATTTATAGTGGCAGTTCTCATTCAGAAATATTATATATTGAATATAATAATGTATGTGAACATATATACATATATATGTGTGTGTGTGGTCTTGCTTATATAAGAAATGCCCAACTAAGTGTCAGGTACAGGTTGCAGATGCTTAGCTTTTTAAACCTCTAACCTTCCTGACTTCGTCAGTTTGATGGTAAAATGCTCAAAACCATTTAGTTTCAGGCTAAATGGCTGAAATTCAGGCCTTTTCTCTCAGTTTGGGGGCGCTGTGGCGTAGTGAAGTCTGGTGCCCGGCATCAGAGTTTATTCTCTCTCCAAAGCACATTGTCTAATTTGCTCTTTGGTGTTCGTTCATCTGTGAGATGGCACATGCTCGGTCTGATGGAGTACATTCCCACAGCCATGCCGCTGCCACTGAGTAAATGACTTTTGAGGAGGTGAATCTGCTCAGATGTTGAAATAATAATTTCATTCAGAATGGTATGTTTGCTCCCTGACAGCCAGACACATTATCCTGATTACTGTGACAATGTGAATATGTATTTAAAAAAACTCAACTGGGGTGGATAAATCATTAGTTTGTGGTAGTCCAGAATTGAAACTCTGATGGCCCATTTTTAAAATAAATTTCTAGTTTCTTTAATATAAATTACTTCAAACAATTTATGTTCATGATTCTCTTTCTCCGCTAAAATGTGAGCTAATCGATACAAAATTAACTTAAAGTCAATGTAGCATTGATGCTAAGAGCTCCGTAACAGATGGAATCTTGGAAATCTGTATTCGTCAATCATCCATGTACAGGCATTTGGTTTTCTTTAAGACTCATTCTTTGTTAAAACCAAGCTATTTAAAAAAACAAAACACAGTTAAAAGGCTCTTTTAAGACGTGAGATTTCCATTGGCTAGAACCCCTTTAGGTTTCAAAGTTCTTTTGGCTTGCTATCAATTCATTCAAGTAGTTTACAGAAATAATATGGGATAATTGCCAAAGTATAATAAAAAGCATCTTTTAGGAGACTTGGCCAGTTTAGAGTTGCATGTCAAAATAAAACATTGGATGTTAAAACCAGATTTGAACAGTGAGCGTTGTAAACGCACTGTAGAACAAGTTTGAATTAACTGCTTAATTGAGAGCAGAGTTGGCTAAATAGCTAAATGGCCAATTACTGAACATTTTTATAGCTAGTTGGCTACATTCATGTAATGTTATATTAACTAACTCACCTACGCTGAAATGTGTATATATATTTTTTGGATTAGTATTAATTTAGCTAGCTAACAAGCTTTGTATTCGCTCTGTGCGTTGGCTGCAGACATTTCTTTACGATGCAGCACAAGAAACATCAGTGATCAGCAATTTAATAATTGCAAGATAACGTTAGACTCCCGCCCGCCAGTCAAACCTGCGAGATGCAGATATCAGTTTTAGTTTAAAATGTGCCTGTAAAGATGCTGTGTGAGAGAGAACGGGAACCGGTAGCCCCCCTCAGTGTATACCACACTCTTAAAGTCCTATGCAAAATTAGATAAATCTGTGATAAATGATGCTGATTGTCTTTTTAATGTTAATGCCAATCGCATTGAATGTGCTCTACACACTAAACCAGTGATTCCCAAGGCTGGTGTCATATTAAGATGAACCATATAGTTGTAAGTATTTATGAAATATTGTGGCTGTCATATCGTGAAGACTGCCCCGATGCCTAGCATTTTCTGTGTAGTGGACCATGACCCGTGTGCACTACAACATTACTTAAACTTTCTTTTGCCTTTTATTCCTTAGGAAAACTCTTAGTAATGCCAAATGCGTGTGATCATTTGAATATAGAGCCCACAATTGATAAAACTAAATAAATGATGGTGTTTTCTCAGTAAATGATTTTAAATATATTTTAATGAATATATATTTTCTTAATGTTTCCAGATGGGGTTTTTTTAAACTGAATACCAACCAATTACTGACTTTTGAAGTCAAACTGAAGTTACCTGTACTTCCTACCCCTGTTTGCTATATCTCACATTTATTACACTTGACAAGTTCAGTTTTTGTGACCGTATGCTATTTATAGCATGCAATGTTGTCTATTATTATTATTTACACCAGGTATGTGAATTTGGCTTCACTTTAATGAATGTTATTGTGCTGTTTCTGTTCTCTTTAATCAGTTGATATCAGTGTTTTAGATGTGCTGATTAAAGCTGTGCGTAGAAAAGTAAGCAATAGATTATATTCAGGTTTTGTCGCTAGTGTTTAGCAGCCATCATTACCTGAAGTCTGGTGTACACGTGTCCACATGCCCACATACTCTGTATCCCACAATCTTATTTCTGACAGTAGCACTGTGTCGCTCGGGTAGTTGTTCGCAGTGCCATTCCTACAAGTTTCAGATGGTGTAACACATTCTCAGTTTACGCTTAGCCAGCTAAATTCATTGCTCTACAATGCGTTTTTTGATATTATTGGTACTTATTACACAGGTCCCCTTTAACTAAACACGGAATATTTTTATAGGAAAATATTGAGTCCTGTACATTATGGGCAATGCATGTAAAGTGTGCATGTATATTTATTATTGTACATGTTCAACATAATTGGCTGTTATTGAATTAATGAATCTAATTTATGCTTGCGACCTTAAAAAAATAAATGGCCATGAAGTAAGTTTCTACGCTGGATAAAGCAGCATCAGCAGCAGATACTTAGTGTAACGTGGACCAGCCCTGGTTATACCTGAACCAAATTGGTATTGCTGTCCTCATCACCGCTCACCAGAGAGATTCTGGGGCGAGACTCCGTGCTGGGACACGGCAGTGCCCTGTAACGCCTTGTTTTGCCTCCCTCTGCTGTTTGTCACATGGAATGAATGAGTGAAGGGAACCGACAGGTCCTCCCCGTGGGGAACGCTGTCCTTCACACAAGACGGGACTCGACCTTCTCAGGCAGCGTATCGCTGTGGCCGCTCTGGGCTGTACGCCCGCGTGCACTCTCCCGCTTATGGATATAACGTTTTATATCAGGAGGCATTGCAGTTAATTGGATTACTTTCTTTCCCCTCCTCCTAAAGCCCAGACTCTATAAAGTCGTTCTCCCTTATTGGAAATGGCTTGTACGTCAAGGAGTCCTGGTTGGAAGTTAATTAAGAAATCAGAATAATTATTATTATTTTTTTTTAATCATTTGGTCCTGTATTTGTAATTCTGTTTTGCTATTAACCAGGTCCTTAATTACAATTTCAGCAGTTTTGATTTTGATTGACTTTTTTTAACTGAATGTGATTCTAATGTAGTCATTTCTCTTTTCAGAGTATAGCCTTTAGCATTAAGTTGGCTATCTGGGTCCATTAGTCTGCTAAAGTTAAAATTCCTTGGCATGCATGAATCACCCGTTTGTCACCCAACCCTACTAGATGCCTAATACTAACTTCCTTTTAATTTTCTTTTAATAAACAAAAATTGTGAATGAATATTTTTGTGCTCGGGCACCTACTTTTTCCTTGGTAAACCGGTATGATCAAGTACAAAGGTTCTGATCAGGAGAGGAAGATATTTCCTTAATATCATATCACGGTATATACACACGCACGCACACACACACACACACACACACACACACACACACACAAGCATTGTTTTTCTTAAACTTTGTAAGCCCTGCACAGATTTGTCATAGATTGATTAAAAAGATGAGGCATGGTACAAACTTCAGAATATATTTCTTGTGCAAATCTTCATTGAACTAATGAACAATAGGAATTTACTTAAAATTGTGCACAAGAAGAAAATGTTGAAAAAACGAAAAGGAAGTTTGCGTCATGCCTTTTCGGTCAAACTTTGTTAAATCTGAATCGGTTCACATGTGTTCCCTAAGTGGGCTTAGTCTCTTATGATCATGCCACGGTAGTTACAAACTTAGCTCATGTATTTGGATTGCTAATTATTTCAACTTCATATAAAAACTTTATAGTTTACATCTCTTGGATTTTTTATCGGAACACTTTTCATTTTCAATGTACCTAGCCAGGTAGTAGTCGCATGATGTGGCAAGGTTGGATGTTCACCACAAATGTGTGCAGAAGAGCTAGTAAAAACCTCTGATTTTGAGAGATTAAAACAGACATGAGTAAACTGGAGGGCAGATATATTTTCTGCAACTAGCTGTTGTCTGTCAGCTACAGGCAGCGTGCGCTTATGGAACTGTGTGAGTGCGGCCAGCCCATGTTAACACATAGCCTACATATTTTTTGAGGAGTTTATTATTCTTGTTAAAAATGGATTGCTACAACAATACAAAAGAATATCACAGCATAACGTGCAACCGGTATCTTTCTTTCATAGCCCATTATCACCGCTAGATCACGGCACTCTTGTGTTCCCGCTTTCCAATTTAGATTTCAAGCACCACCCACAGAAAAGATGGCATACTCGATATGATTGTGTGACAGAATGTCATTCACAGCGCTAATCCCAATAAAAGACCCGATGACATTTCCAGGAAAAGGTGAGCATGAAATGTGTTTTAGGTGATTATCAGCCGCTTGTGTCCTTAACATGATGCTGCCAATAGACGCTTTGCTAGCTCTGTCTTCCACCAATGAGCTTCGTTATACATATCGCACAATGGGGCAGAGCTGAGGGGTGGAAACGGGGGTGTGTTGAGTGTATGCCTTTTCCCGTAAAGGACAAACGCTGTGTAATGGATTAATTACAGGCCACTATTTTCCACTATTACTTCTGCAACTCGAGTCTTAATTTTCCGGCATCTAAAAGGGGAGAGCCGTTGAAAGAATATAATTTTTGTTACATGAAATGGGGACGTAAATAACGTTAGTATACTGGATCTGCAAGTCAATCTACTTTCTCATGTGTTGTTACGTGTGATAGCAACTGTCACAATCCCTGCGTAACACAAGCGCAAACTAAAATAGGTTTTTCCTTTTTTACTTTTGCGAATGATGTTTTATACTTTAGAAGTAATATTTCAGGCATACTGTAGTATTTGGAAAGTGCCTGTTTAAATATCTGAACTGGGCCCAGTGAGCAGACATGTTTGTGGTGTGTGAAACCCGTGTAACCGTATTATGCGATGGTATCGAGTTCTTCCTATAATGGAAAGACATGTGACCTATGTAATAGGGCTGAAGACTGTTACTTTGGGGTTTCAGCCCGCCATGCCCACTTAATAGCGGGGGGAAACGGCGGTGTTTCACAAAAGGATCTGTCTTTGTGGTGCACATTACATTTTTAGGAAAGCCTGTGTGTGCGCGTCTGTGTGTGTGTTTTATTTTTTTGTGCTGCCTTTGTCTGCTTAAGTCCTAGTAGTCTTTTCTTTATTTAAGCCTTGAGTTGGTTAGCATTGCGGCAGGTTTAAGTAAAGCAGATGTCAAACAATGGCTGGGTTTGCCTCAAATAAACCCCAGGACACGGTCTCCTTTCAAAATAGAAAATGTTCATTTTCCTCAAATCTGTCACGTTTCTTGACAGCGCTGCGTGCGGAAGGATTGACTTTGTAGCAGCTCTGGAGTTGAGCAAGCTGCCGTCAGCTGGGTCGAGTATACGCCGAGCCTGTGCTCGCTGGAGCTAAACCGTGCAGGTAGATGATGAAAAGCTGACGTTCTGCCAGTTTTATTTTAAATGACTCTGCGTTTGCTCCGTGGATGATGTTTCACAGAAAGGGCCCACATCGTTTACCAAGCTGGAGATTTTGGGATTGACCAGATTATTATTATTATTATTATTATTATTATTATTTATTTCCAAGTTTTTTTTAAATCTCCACTGTGAAGTATAAATGCCTTCCAGCAGTGTGGAAGTGGGGCAGTGCATAATGTTTTAATTTATGTAACAAATCGGAAGTAGGGCGTACATGCGCAATTTTGTGTGGAAGTGATGTTTTTTTTAAACTCTGTTACCTTGTTGGATTTGTGTCAGGAAGGTGTCTTAACTGTGATTGGTATCTCAGCCTAACAGGAAGTGTTGGGTTTTTTTTTGGCCCATTGCATATTTCTATCTGGTCTTGCATGAGTCTTTGAAGCTGGTGTGCTTTGGAGTAGTTGAGTGGCTTTTCCAGTCAATATATCCTAAATGGCTGCTACAGTTAGCCAGTTGGGTTTAAGATGCTCACTTTGGTTACATGTCCAATAAATAAATTGACGGCTCAACCATTGAGTTGTGGATGCACGGTATCAGAGTGATGTGTGGAAGTATGTGTTTTCTGGACATCGGGACATTTTAAGTGTGTGCAGACTAGGCAACAGAATCACTTCTGTGAGTCGCTCTGCTCTGGACTCTGACCATTCTGTTGATTAGCTTATGTTCTTAGCAAGCTACCTAAGAACGCTTATACATACAAGCTCTGTAACTAGCAGCATGAGAGGCAGCTTTTAGTTTAACTGATTTTGCAAGGTAGCCTATGACAGTTTTTAGATGTGTTTGTTTTTGGTTTTTTACCTAACCATGTCATTATTATTATTATTATTATTATTATTATTATTATTGCCACCATTATTATTGTATTTTTTTGGTTTGTATACAGATGTCGCCAGGACTTTCCAAAGCCTGACATGCGATAAACTTGAATTGTTACTCTTAATGTCTAAACAAAGCGTGTACCATGTGTGGTCTCTGTTGGTTAGATGGACACCAGGTGGTATGACAATGCACGTAGCTTCAGTGGATATATGTTTTTTAAATCATTATATTTGTATATTCAAACATTTAAAATGAAGGCCTGTAGTTGGTTGAGGTGACAGCCGTATAGCTGGAGTAATGTGTTAGATGTGTTGATTCCTCTTGCAGTGACTGAAGATGATCGCCCATTTAGTATGTCTTCAGCATTTCTCTGGTCCTACAAAAGGGTTCGTTCCAAATTTGGGTTGGAGCCTTTAACATTAAAAATTTTTGCAGCGAAACTTTTAAGGTGAACTGTTTAAACACACTTTATCAATGTACCTAAGCTATAAAGAAATACTTTTTTTTTTCTTTTCATGAAGCACAGCTTTGGTGTCAATAATTCATAATCTTATTTTAGATTTTAGTCATCACATGAATAAATCATGTCCTCCTCCAATTGTTTGTGCTGCCTTCAGTCTCTTAAGCGTTCCTGAGCTCAGAAAATGGAGAGAAAAACTTTATGCTCTTAGATTATTATTTTTTTGTAAAGCTTTAAAAAAATAATAAAAACTGAGACGAACGCCTACCATTTCTTCACCGTGCATGCAATTACATGCCTGGAGTATGTTTGGATTTCACTTGCTCTCCTCCACAGAAGTGGGGAACTTGGCCTAGTTATTTTCCTTTCTCCTACCGTGAGGCTGTATTGAGGCTGTATTGTTGTTGGGGGGGGGTATTCTGCGATTGGTCTCTCTCTCCAGGATTAACTTCAGCCCAGGGCATTCCCTGCTTCCAATCCGCAGTGCCCACTGGAAGCGTGCATCCACACCCAGGAAGACCCTCTGTATCCTAGGGCAAAAGCGCTCTGTTTGCACCCTAAAACGGTGCAGAGTTGATTATCTTCTTTCATTTTTTTAATTTTGAGCCCAAAATTGGAACTTTTGAGTCTCTGCTGTTTTTTAAAAAATTATACAAAGCACAGTAGTTGTTTTGGAGAGACAATGGCCTCTACAAGTGAAGCATATTAACACCGGTCTCCAACAGGTTGAGCCTTCAGTAAATACACACCAGGCGTTCCTGGTTTTGTGCAGAAGGTGCACATACTAAGGGTACCTTTTTAAGTCCGTTTTCAAACCAAAATGAAATGGCTAAGCCTTTGTATTGATGGAATAACTCATGGGAAATTTGCTTTAGGTTTATTTGTATTTTTTCACACTGACAAAGGGACTGACTGCCCAATGGCTACAATGCTTTTCATTTGAGTTGCGTCTCAAAGTGCTCTACAGATTGCACCCGGTGTGCCACCAATCACACATGGCACCACCAAACAGAAAAATGAGTAATTAAAAACTTGGCGTGTGATCTTCTTTTGAACATGCATTTAAATGAATGCAATATGCATGCTAAGTTTGTGAAATCACAAGAGACCATAAAGTTTGTATTTTTTTATTTTAATTTTAATTTTTTCCTGCTCAAAATAACCTTTTCCTAGAACCAGCTGGGTAAATATAGCAGGCTATGACTGTACTGGATAGTGGTTCAAATCAAACTGCTCTGTTGTAGCCAAGTACTGAGTCACATTTTATTTATTTAAATACATTTCTTAACTTTTCTATAGCTATGTATAAATATCAGTATTAATACCTGACCTCGGTTTTGGCCAGTAAAAATAAGGCAGTTATCCAAGCACGGCAACTAGTGCAGTTCATAGTTTCTTTAACTAACCGAAAAACCTAAATGCCACTGTAGAGTTTTACAGATGACTTCTCTGGCTTGTTGTGAAACTCACTGCTGTACAATACTCATTTTTATTAAGCGCTGATAGTGGGCTCTTCCTAGTTATGTCAATATCCATTGTACTAGTGACTTGTGCAGTTTGCCAATACTTCTCTTTTTTTTAATGCTGGGTATATCAGCTAGCAACTTCCCTTGCATTTTGTGCTATTCAATAGAATTTCTGTGCTGCGAGCTACAGCAGAAACCTCCACTAGTTTCCGGGCAGCCCCGCTGCTGCCTAACTTTTGTATGAAAAGGTTTTTAAAATGTTTAAAACACTCCTTTTGCCTTTTTTCAAAACTGTGGGGCACCTTCAGACACCCATGAGACAAAGGCTTGTGCAGTGTGCTGAAGGAGGGGGTGATTGGCTAGGAAAATATCTTGAAATTACACCTGGTTTAAACTGCTTTTGTATGAAATATTATGTCCCATTAAGGTTTGTGTGGAGTTCAATGCCCGGTCATAGCCTGCGCAGAGCAATAATGATGACATCAAGCTGTGCAATTCATAATCTGATTCACTGGCCTACTGAATTGACAAACTGCATTCAGTGTTTGACATATTTTTGTGAAATGTGCAAGTAGGAATAATTCATACACTTACGTTCCATTGTTTAGCTTTCCGTTGTCTTGCGTTTTATGATGACCTACAAATGTCACCTTTCGTGCTAGTTCAACCACCTACGTAACTTAGTCTTTGCCCACTCAGAATATATTATGAAAGGTATTTATATATATATATATATATATATTATTTTTTTGCATTTTGATGTTTATTTTGGCTTTACATAGTTTTCCATAAAAGTTGAAATCTTCTCAATGTATCCATCTTCTGCCATGCACCAAAATGGGGGGGGGGGGGGGGATGTTTAAATATCTGGTTGCTACTCAGAAATAAGATGGGCATCCGCTTTGTAGCATATATCCAGTTTTCTGAACACACCGCTACTTTCATTTCCTTGGTATTCCTCAGCGTGTTGTCTTTATGGCGTCTCTAAGCAACTTGAATGACTACTGCAGTGTGGGGTTAGCCAATTAGCTTGGTCGGACCTGTGCACGGAACTGACTACAACAATGCTCTGACTGTTGATTCATTCCTGTCAATCTAACCTGCGGTGCTTTTTGTGTCCATATTGCAGACGGCAACTAACATGGCAGTCAGACTGTGTGATGTGGCCTCTCTGCTTAGAAGTGGTTCGTGGGCAGCAGAGCCTTGGACTGGGGTCTGTGGGATTTTTATTTCTTTAAACTCACGGGGTAACCCTAATCAACAATGCTTAGGCCATACCAAATACACTAGCTCAATTGGGGGTCCAATTGCTGGTTTAATGTAGTGTTCATGCAATTGGTGGTGGTTTAACTGTATAAGAATGTTATTAAATCTTTTGACTAGTCTCTTATCATTCATTTTGTATTGGTATGGTCTAAAATCGTACATGTGTTTTTATGAATTGATGTTTTTATATAGTGTAGGCCTTCACTATTCTCAGCAGCAAAGTCTCGTGTGAACGTAACGTCAGCCAATGTGTGATGTAACTGTGATACTGTGGAACAGTTAAAGAAGGATGCACGTCTTCAGGCACCGCCCTGGCCACATGCAGAATCCAGGCATGCAACATGCAAAGCACACAATTAAAATGATCTAATGCCTGCTAACAGTCAGATTTATTAGAATGGGGGGTGGGTGGGGTACTGGTAAAGCAAAACATTTCAGGCCTTTATGGGCCTACTGCTTTCCTATTTTATTTCATATTTTGTAGTAACTTTTAGGAAGTGCATTGCTGTTAAATCCCGCTAGTTGCTAATTGCATACATTTTAATGCTGGTTTATAGTTGGTCATTCCATGAATTGTAGGTTTTACTGTTCAGAAGGACACCTAGAGCTGCAGCACTCATCGCAAGAAGAACACAACACATTCTACCGTCTGTGAATTGTGAACATGCATTCACATCGAATTTGCCTGTGCTTTCCAATTTGTGTGTGGTGTGCTTAAACTGCGACAGCAGGCATTTTAATTCTGCATTGATAGATATAGTTGCAGGTTAAATGTTTCACTTGAACGATCAGGTTTGCAATCAAAACAAGTAGCCAGATAGTTAATTTAGAGACCTATCAATAAGTCTGCCATGTTTGTACTGGGAGTCTATCAGAATCTCCGTACACAAGGCTGCGTGACTGTCTGAGGACCATCTATGGAACGTCCTTCATCATGTGTGATTTCAAGTGCCATTTAGGTGGCTTGTCTTTTCCGTGTAATTTGCGTTTAAGAAGCCCTGCCAAGAGGTATTAATTTCTGGCGGTCAGTCTCTGTGACAAACGTCACTGGTGACAGTAGTTGCCCAACAAAGCGACCTGTAGTTCCAGCCACTACAGCAAAAGTTGGTCAGTGATTAACATGGAACCATTTTGTTGTCTTTGTTAGATCTGTCCCTACAGTCACTATAACTAGCTGTTTCCGCTAACATTTCAGTAATGAGTAGTTTATATAATTAGGGATGCGTCATTTCAGGAATTTTCAGTGTAGAAAATTTAGTTAACAGGAAAGTTTGGGTTTATTTGCACATAGACTGTATTGGTCTTGGCAAAACCCCAAAAACGTATTTCAATTATTACGTTTTGAACATTAATAACCATTCTTCAGATAACAAATGTTGAATACAACATAGGAAAGAAACCATGTTTACACCCCAAAAAAGACCCATCCAATATGTCAAATGGACAATATTTAGCCTTGAGGTTTGTACAGACTTGCTGCCAGCTTCCTAAAACACCATAGATATTATACTGGTCAAAATTCCTGAGCTAGTTTTAATGGAAGGTTTCTGAAAAACCCTGTGTATTATAATCACTAATGGGTATGTGGCAAATGTTCCACGTGAAACTATGTTAAGCCTTATGGGCAGATGGTGGTATGTGGAGGGCGCATATGCCCGCCCTGTAGGGGGAGATGGAGAGCCGCAGAAGCCACTATAGGGTCCTAGTGAGATTCACGCATCTCTTCATGTCGTTTGTCAAAGGCAGTTTAGGAGTGATTTTTAATCCCCCCGTTGTTGTAGTGTCACTTTATTTACTGTAGTAAGCCGTTCCTGTTAGATGAGAGTCCAATGCTTTGCGAGGGGTAGTGGGCCAGCCAAATCCCATGTTAAAATGTAGTATGGTCAAGAACTGACAGCCTTAGTGTTAAGTTGAAATGTTTTTAACAGGTTTTATCACTGTGTGTGCTGTTGGCTTTTTATGATGTCCTAAAAGCCTGATGCAGTGTAATTTAAGTGTTTACTTAAAATGAATTCTGCTATCGATGCGCATCCTTTTTTAACTGTGCAGTTACTCGATTTGATAGGGGGTTTCAGGTCTCGATTTTGAGTATTTTATTTATTTTTCTCCTGTTTTTCTTTTTTTTTTTTGTCTTTTAGCAGGTTATCGCTGCCATGGAAACACAGCTGTCCAATGGACCTACTTGTAACAACACATCGAACGGTCCCACCACAATGTCGAACAGCTGCTCCTCCCCAGTGGAGTCGGGAAGCCTGGAGGACAGTAAAACTAACTTGATAGTCAACTACCTGCCTCAGAACATGACGCAGGAAGAGCTGAAGAGCTTGTTTGGCAGTATCGGCGAAATCGAGTCCTGTAAACTGGTACGAGACAAAATAACAGGTAATGTATTTACACCTGTGCTAACTCTGGGAACCACCTCTTTGTAGGAGAATCTGCTTGTCATATTAATCAGTCATGATTTGGCATTTTAAGTTTAAAAAGCAGTTGACGTTAGTTAAAAACCATAATCATATTTATATCGTTTATTTTAGCAAACAGGGTCTGCTGCTTGAGGCTAGAGTCAGCACGTTGGTGCTGGGATCAATCGGTAGATAATTAACTGGTCGAGTCAAATCCCAGTCGTTATCGGACCCCAAAAATCTGGTGTGGGTCAGACTCTAGTCTAAAGAACAGCAGGGTAATACCTCAGTACCTCAGTCTTAAAGCTTGCCATATGGGGTTGCACAATTTCGAGTGGGTACTTTGTCATTCTGGTGCCATCATTCCTATTGGTTTTTGTGCTTTACCATTTCAGGACTGGAATTGTCTAATTTTCCACCCGGCTCTTCCATTCCTTGGAGTAATTTAACCATTTGAATCGCTGCTATGATCGGAAAGATTAGAACCTGTTCTAGCTTTTCATGGAACGTTATCTTCAAACCATCTTTGATATGAACTGTGAAGTGCTTTTCTTCTTTTTTAAATCCCCAATTAAGGATAATTGTGACACAAAAAGGATTTTACCAAGTAAAATGCTCTAATTTGCTGTTTAAGTGTGTCATATTACAACAGCCAGCAAAAGGCACTCTTTGCTATTCTGTGTGTATTAATGCATTTCTGTCTGAGTTGAAAGGGTTGTTTGTGCTGCAGTTAAAGTGTCAGTAAACCGCTGATTAGAGTGATCGAGTGTGTTTCGGGTTTTTTTGCTGACGGTGTGAGAGCTCTCTTCATCTCACTGGCATGCCTACGTCGACCGTCGTTGCCTACCGTTGCTAACAGAATGCTCTGCTCATTTGTATAAGGACAAGAGCCCCGCACTGCTGTTAAAATGTTCCTTATTCACAATGTTACAACTGGGCCCTCTGATATCACCTCTCAATCAGGGTGAGGATAAAATGAGTTAAGGTAACTGAATTTGTCACGGTGATGGACTGGCCTGCCGGGAGGGAAAGCCCTCATCTCGGTGTCCCAATTTTTGGCGGATTTGAGTAATTGTGAAAGGTGTGTATTTGTGCCAATGGGAGAGCACTATTAATGCTGCGTACAAATTCAGCGAATCCAATGAAAATGGAGTGTTGGAATGAGGCTAGTGGTTCTGAAGTTCTGGTGGTTCCAGGAGGTTGATTCCACCCTATAGGAGCCAGGTTAAGCCGTAGTGTCAGTTATATCCAGCAATCCTTGGTCTGCAGGCTGAATGTATTAATCTTAATGCGAGCCGTCGTAGGTAGTGTTGAGACCAGCCAAGGTGACAGGGGCGGCTACGCTCGGAGTCGCATACTGAAGTGGTCAGGTGCTTGTCCGAGGAGGCTGGACAGCCGTGATCAGTTGAGACAACAAGGGCCGGGCTAAGAGCTATTTGAGTTGAAGGAGCAGATTTGTCACCTGTTGAAGAGCGGAACTCTGCTAAGTGTCTGTCAGTGATGCAGTCTTTCAGCGGTGGGGAGTTTGTCATAATTGGTGACACTGAGGTTTTTGGCATTCAGGGCGCCATTGCCATGGAGCCATCTAGGGTGACGGACAGGTTTGTGAAAAGTGTAGTGCATCAGTAAGGGTGTTGTTGGTGTACCAAACGTCTGTTGCTACGGACCGTAAGTGTGCCTGTCAATTAGCAGGGCAAGGGTTTGACAGCCAAAATTTACAGCCAAAAATAAACTTGAGCATGAATAACTCCACTAAAAGGAACGGGATCAATTTGAACTGTCAATCTGAAGCCCCGTCAGCTACTACCAAAATCTGAATAGCGACCCAGGAACAATGTGTGGTAAATGGGACCTAATCGCTGAGTGAGCTAATACAGAATGGCAGAATGTGAGTGTGAAACCTGGGCTGAAATGGGCCAATTTTAAAAGCTATTTAATAAACAACCTAGACGGGAATTTCGGAGACATGAGGCCTCAGAGGCTACCCATAGCCGGTTTAACGATATAATACATAAGCTGCGTATAAACTGCTGCTCAGTGACCACATCTAGGATTAATTAATCTGCGCATGACAATTTATTGGCATTTGTATTTAAACATCCACTCAGTTTGGTCATATCAAGGATTTTGTTTAAATGTTTACTTTGTTTTTAAAACTGGACTGAGAATTATTCAGTTCAAGCCTTCTCTAGTTTCCTTCTTATCTACATCGTGCACCCCGCCACTCTCAAACAAGCTATTATTGTTATTATTATTATTATTATTATTAACCTCCTTACATTGTTCTTGTGTTCTATGCTGTGTTGATTGCAAACCTTTAATATGTTCCGGGCCTTTGATTTAGTGGGTGGTTGTGTTGTGTCCTCAACTTCAGTGCTTCCGTCACAGTGCATCTCGCTAGCTGTGCAGCGTTTAGATGGCAGGCAACATGTGGTCTCAAAAGTGGGGTCTCAGGGAAGGCTAATTGTTGATTTAACATTGGCTTTCCAAAGTGAAACCTCCCATCGACGGGTGTGGTTGTCCTCTTGGCCCAAAACGGAAACCTCACTGAGTTTTTAAAGGCAGTTTTTATTTATTTATTTTTTATCTCCAGTTGCATTCACTAAAGTGCAAAACAAATTTAAGTGTATGAACTGCTTTCTACAAAGCTAAATGTCCTCTAAGTGGCCTGGATATTAACTCTGAATGAACGGTCGGTGGTGCTTCTGAAAAGAAGCATTTTCATCTCAGGAGCTGGGGCCTTTTAGCCACTCTGGACTGATCTGGCCTTTTTAAATCTGATTCTCACGCTGTATTGACCGTAATGTTTTGCCATGGGGTTGGTCTCACATCGGAACCGACTCATGAGGAGGCGTTGCCTAGTAGGTAAGCCAAGGGTCACCAGGTCTCCCACTGTGCGTTTATAGGTGTTGTTCATTTGGCTCGCCCATTCCACGTTAAGAGTGACGTTTCCTGGCGCTCCACATACATTTACGGTTAACGGGACTTACTGATTGTGCTTGCTGTATTTATAAGTGCTGTGGGCCGTTGGGCAATGCATATTTCATGTTAAACCAGTTCTGTTCCAGGAAATGCCACACCAAACAATGCAACAGAAGTAATGTTCCACCATGTGTGCTTTACCCAGCCAGCCTATTTTTTTTTTTAATGCATTCTGTTTAACTTGAAAGTACAATTTGAATTCAACATAATATCAAGGTCAATATAAACATTTTCAGGTAATTCTAGTAGCTTATGTAACACAATGAGATATTTTATGTCAAAAAGAATATTGCTTTTCTTTTAAAAAGTGAACATGAAAAATGTTTATTTGTTGCAGGACAAAGCCTAGGCTATGGATTTGTGAACTATGTGGATCCGAAGGATGCTGAAAAAGCAATCAATACCCTAAACGGCCTGAGACTTCAGACCAAAACCATTAAGGTGAGCGGAGTGCCGTAGTTTGTGTTTAGTCATTTCAGATGACATTTTCCTCTGTCCTGGGAGCACTGTGTGAGTGGAAAGTGCAGTGTTTGTCTGCAGTGAAATGGCATGTTGGATTACCATGCTAGATTTCAGTGTCCGCTTAGTCTGCAGCTGATACGTTTGTTTTCGTCCTCTAAAAAGTGCTTTATTGACTTCAAAGCATATATATTGTAGTTGCGTTGCTTATCTTACTGAAATTTTGTTTTGTGTAGGAGCATTAACATACATGGCTTTCTATGGGAACTGCTGTGCAATGTAGTTGACATCAGAATGCATTCCCAGTATTTATCACCCAGCGGTGTAGCATTTATCTGTTGTTAGAAGGAAGTGGCAGTGAGTTTGGAGGGCCGCATATTTCACCGCGGCTTACTGCGAGAGATTGTGGAGAATACTGTCATGGCAGACTCTTTACGTTGATGTAAAATTCCTTGCCCTGCATTCTCCTGATAAAACAAGGCGCATTGGCTAACTTGGAGCAGCTGGATGGGTAGCAAGCAGGTGAAGTGCTTGTAATTTGGGAGCTAGCTTGCAATCCAGACAGATGTTTTGCTGCAGCTTTTTGTTAATCCGGACTCCGTAAACCTTAGGTTTCCCATTTTTGGCTTAAAGATGAATTTTCATTATTTAACCCGCTATACAATGGTTTATGTTGTCAATCAAATGTTTCTATAATCTCTTTAAAGGTCAACTAAAGATTCTGCCATACAGCTTTTCGTACCTGCATGTGGAAGGCATTTACTGCCATACAGCTTTTCGTACCTGCATGTGGAAGGCATTTACTGCCATACAGCTTTTTGTAGCTGCAGGTGGAAGGCATTTACTGCCATACAGCTTTTTGTACCTGCAGGTGGAAGGCATTTACTGCCATAAAGCTTTTTGTACCTGCATGTGGAAGGCATTTACTGCCATACAGCTTTTTGTACCTGCAGGTGGAAGGCATTTACTGCCATACAGCTTTTTGTACCTGCATGTGGAAGGCATTTTTTTCAGCCTTTGGTTTGTTTGTATAACGGCATGGGGAGATTGTACTAAAACTGACGTTCCTCTGAACCAACTGAGACACCTCAGGTTCTGTCTTAATCTTCTCCCAGGTTTCCTATGCGCGTCCCAGCTCTGCTTCCATCAGAGATGCAAATCTGTACGTCAGCGGACTGCCAAAAACCATGACTCAGAAAGAACTGGAACAGCTCTTCTCTCAGTACGGACGCATCATCACCTCTCGCATTCTGGTGGACCAGGTGACTGGTGAGTACCGGGCCTGCGGCGAGGCTCGTGTCTAAATACCCCACTGCTGACGAATGCACACGCTGTTCTTCTCTGCATCTCCCACAAAGGCGCTGGTTTTCATGTAGGTGTCATGGGTGAGAGATGTTCTTTTACACGCTGATTGAGAAGGCTTGCCAGTGGTAATTGCTGGTAAGGTAGTTTAACTAAAGGGTAGCTGTGTTTTTGTTGAAGAATATATATTTTTTCCCCCTAGATTAATTAGTTTAAAAATCCTTGGGTGCTGTAGAAAAAACATTTTTGTTTAATATGCTGGCACAAAGCGTATATTTGTGTCCTCACCATAAATAGGATAACATGCATTGGCCTACATTTGAATTGGTGCCATCTGACTATTGTTCCTGAATATTTTGGATGAAGTTTAGAACTTATTTTAAGGTGTTTTATGTTTCTTGTTTTGTTAGCATATGCACTTTTTTGAGTATAATAGGACAATGCCATTATATGTAAACAAATAGGACATCCAGGTAGTAACGGCTAACGCCATTATCTTATTTTAACAAACTGGTCTATAGATAGAATGCATTAAGCTTCCGAGAGATGGGCTTGGTCAGGAGTTACAGTGTAGTTGATGAGATTAGATGGGCAAACTTACAATGCAGTTTGAGAGCTGTGGGAAACCTGGTGTAAACAGAAGATGGATTTTCTGTTTTTGCCAAAATAAGGTGAGGGAATGGGCTGTTCTGACTGCTGAGAAAGGAACCAGATATTGGAAGCATCCTGTCTGTGGCTTTATACAGGCTGTCAGCTTGGCTAGATACGCTTCTTGATTGCGAGCTGATGTAGACAAGTAGTATGTCAAATGAAGTTGCTCCAAGACCAGACTGAGCACACATTCCTTAAAAAAAATCATGCAGTTCTCTAGTGCGGATACCTTCACACTGATGCTGATGACTTTAGTAGCAGACGGTCCTGCAGGCACACCTAATGGAGTCGATCAGCAGCCCCACCTTTTACTTCCAGGTGTCTCCAGGGGCGTCGGCTTCATCAGATTTGACCGGAGGATTGAAGCAGAAGAAGCCATTAAGGGTCTCAACGGCCAGAAGCCTCCCGGTGCCACTGAACCAATTACAGTGAAGTTTGCAAACAACCCCAGCCAGAAAACCAGCCAGGCCCTGCTCTCACAGCTCTACCAGTCACCCAACCGGAGGTACCCAGGTCCCCTCGCGCAGCAGGCTCAGCGTTTCAGGTAAAGCCTTCTGCTTTAGACTGTAACCTGTCCTCTCCAGTTCAGAGCTGTGCGTGTTCTCCATCGCACTTCATATCCTGATTGATTAATGTGCAGCACGTCTTAAAACGGAGCGAAAGGCGTTAATACATGGGCGGCCTGTCATATGATTTCCACAATCTCATGTAGCACACGGGTGCTAATGAAGTGAGTTCTTCATAAATATTGGCTTTTTTATTTATGTACACCAAATATTTGCATGTCCTTTTGAACCATTTCTTTTGATTTTACTTTTATTTTATTCACTAAATTGAATTGATTTTATTTATTATTGGCGCATGGCCACAGAAAACAACTGTAAATATTTAAAGGAAACAGTTTCCTAGGGGCACATTTTTAACCTGCTACAGGGTTGAATGTGGGAGACTTGTCTTTCACCATCAGTGTTCGCTGGCTATCAGCCTTTATGTGTCGTCTTTTTGGTTTGTTGGACAGCTTAATGGGAAAGTAACAGGATAAATGATTGCACTGTTTTGAGTTAAGCTGTATATATAATTTATAAGTCCTGGTTGGATGATCACAATCCAAATTGTGAGCACCAAAAAAAAAACAATTAAAATAACCAATTTGCATGCAATAAAGTGTTTTTCTTAAATGTTGTGCATGGAAAACCTTTCAGGATTTATGTCACTTGATGTAATGTAACAAAAATATTTAAATCTGTCATTTTAGGCTGGACAATCTCCTAAACATGGCCTATGGAGTTAAGAGGTAAACACTGCTTTATCTCATATTGAAAAACACTTGGGTTTCAGCATCGATTTTAGGGGTGACTTTAGAGGTAACGTTATCACAGAGCTCACACCTACTTATAGTGAAATCTAAAAGTTATTCTTACGGGTCGATTTCGGCTGTTTTTAACGACATAGTAAGGTATTGCGAATAAGTTTGAAGTGTTGCGTTTTTCGTCACAATTCTACATAATCAAGTAATTACCGCAAAATGGGTATGTAGCTTAACGTTGTCATGTTAAAAATAGTTTAAATGTTCCACACCATGTTGAATTCGGTACATCTTGAATGGTTTCATGTTGAAACTAACTTAAACAATGTTCAACATGTTATATTACGTTTAAACAAAACGTTGTAGTGGTTTCATGGTCAAATTTGATTTATTTGCACAGGGAATCTAATCGAAATAACTTGTACTTCCTACTGAGTGTAGGACCTAGTTTCCTCCATTCCGGAAATTTTCTTAAAGATAAGACCATTTATTGCCTTGTTAACATTCGTATCCGCGTCTTAATATACACGGCCCCTTGTCCTAAAACTTTTAACCTGGGTAAAATGTCATTGTATGTCACCGTTCAGCAACACTCATTCCTAACTCCATACAACATTTATAAGACTTTCTGGAAACCTATGTTCTGTGTGTCTATGGTGATTGTAATTTTTCCTTTCCTCATAAGACTTGAACCAAACCAGCGCTTTCAGGTTTATGCATTTGTTGCTTTTCTTGTAAATTGTACTGCTGCATTTCAGCATTTCATTAACCATTTATTTTTTAATCTTTAATCTCTTTTTAATTTTAAATAATAGAGTAACGTAATAAACGTTACTATATAGCTGGAATTTACTTGCTGGTTATTTACCGGAGAGAACCCTTTAAATGCACCACCAGATAATTGCTCTAAGGAAACAGACTTCCTTCAGTTGTCCTCGCCGTACTTGGTAACCATGCAGTTATGTGTGGATGACTTGTCTGTGAGATGGGGAATTAAGTCTATGGTGCGCTCCCAAAGGTTAATGTCTGGCCTTACCTCCCGGTATCCGTTGAACCATTTCACTTCTTGAAGATTGTTCTTTGAAATTACTAAAGGTGAAAAGAACAGTGCCTCTTGGCTTTTGAAATGTCTTCCTTTCTCCTCGCTTGTTGCGCGGTTTTGTGGCTTCAAAGGGCTTTGAAGCAGTAAGGAAACTCATCGCTGTCCTAAAGGACTCTTAGAATGGGTCTGAAGGTTGTGCGTTTGTTCCACCAGTGCTGATAGTTTACTGGTTGCAACAAGATAAGGCAGAGAGTGATGAAGGTGTGTGTGTGTGTGTGTGTGTGTGTGTGTGTGTGTGTGTGTGTGTGTGTCATTTAGCTCTGTGCATTTTCAGGTTTTTCTCTTGCCTTACACTTCATATGATGCATACTCTGTGTTGGACTATTACCCAATCCCCTTTTACCCTTGTGACTAGGCCTGGTGTGTTGTATTTTAGCAGGTTCTCTCCCATGGCCATCGACGGGGTCACCAGCTTGGCCGGCATAAACATCCCGGGACACGCGGGGACAGGCTGGTGCATCTTCGTTTACAACCTAGCGCCGGACGCCGACGAGAGCATCCTCTGGCAGATGTTCGGGCCGTTTGGAGCCGTGACAAACGTGAAGGTCATCCGCGACTTCAACACAAACAAGTGCAAAGGGTTCGGGTTCGTCTCCATGACAAACTATGATGAGGCTGCCATGGCAATCGCTAGCCTGAACGGATACCGCCTCGGGGACAGGGTTTTGCAAGTCTCGTTTAAAACTAACAAAACACACAAAGCCTGATGATGTCTCTGGAGATTATATATAAAACTTTATACGGTACTACAGAAGTCTGTCACTTCAGTCAAAGAATTGATGTTTAGTGTTTTTCATTTCTTTTTTCTTTTTTTTTGCTTCTTTAAAACTTAATATATTTAAATTAAGCAAATAATGCAGGTTTTTACCTGCCATGTTGCTTTTTCTTGCCTTCTTTAAAGGAGGACCTTAAAAAAAAAAATAAACACACGGATAAGGTTTTCTGTTGTCGTTTTGTTGCATATCTGCTTTGAAAAATTATTGTAAGGCTTTGTATGGTGATTTTATTTATTTAATTTTTTGTATTTTTTTTCTTCATTGTCGATTTGCCTTGAGTGCACTTGCCTCTAAGTGGTTAATAGAGAGTACTTTGTTAAACTGCAGGTGTTTGTTTACATGATTTTGTTTAACGGTTAAAATACTTTATTGTGTTGTATTATTAGTTATTTAATTGGCTTCATAATGTTGCTTGTTGTATGATTACAGGAGACAACTTTTCTTAAAGCAGTACCTTGCCAAAGAGCTAAGAACCTCTTTGATGTGGGTTTAAAGAAGCATCTATTTTTATAAAAAGAACAATTTTGGGGGGAAAAAAAAAAACTTTTTACTGGACCTGGAACAAATATTTTGACTTGGATACTTTGAGAAATATCTTCATATTGTGACCTTGTGAGCTTTTGAACTTTACCAAGAAGTTTGCAGTGGTTGAGAATTCTGGAGAGCTTTATGATCTAAAAGGTACCTTTTGAGATCTTTGTATCATTCAAGAAATTAATGGATGTTAACTAATCGGTGTCTGTTTTCATTTCTATAATCATCAGTGAGTTGTCCAAATCATCTCAAGTTATGGGATGAGCCGCTCACGTTTGTTTATGATTTTGAACAAATTAGTGAAAAAAAGTATAGTTTTACAAAAGTGCATGTGAATCATAAGG
This sequence comes from Hiodon alosoides, assembly GCA_025775065.1. Lineage (NCBI taxonomy): Eukaryota > Metazoa > Chordata > Actinopteri > Hiodontiformes > Hiodontidae > Hiodon > Hiodon alosoides. The sequence goes on from JAOYSI010054342.1 coordinate 29,380, forward strand.
TCAAGGGGAAATAAATCTGTTCTTCCGGTTGATTCCCTTCAGAGAGAGCTGGGTGTTAAGTGGTATACTTGCTATATTGAAGACCTGTTTTGTCTTTGTATAAAATAAGGGATGTATACCTGGTTTATCTGAAAGGACCAGATGAGAAGTATCCTGAGCAGCTGCCAAAAAAAAATTACAAATCAACTGAAGGTTTCATGAATTACGTTTGAGGGTTTACTCCTGAGCTTTGTAAATATGTCCTTGTTTTATGTTGAGTATAGGATGCTTTTATTTCGGTACAGTTTGAACAGTGTTTATTTTTAAGTATTTACGTTGCAGTATGATGTTCAGTATTTTACTTTTGAGTATGAATATTGCCTTATTTGGTTATTCTTGATGTTTACATTTATAATTTGAAATACTTGATTTGTTGTCCCATTGGCTAACTTTAAACTGGATCAAACTTTGTTGGATTTTTGACTGTAAGTAGTCGTTATTTCTGCTTTAAAGAAATTTAGCATTTGCGTTTTAGTTTACATAGAAATTAAGGTAATATATACTTGTGTGTTAAATATATAAACCGCATTTTTGAACAATTTGCTTACATTCATACAGAAACTAAATGCATAAAAGTGGTCTTGATGTAAAAGATGTACAGTATATTGCCTAGTTTGAAATGGGGTGGGGGGGTGGGGATGTCATACTGAGTACCATAGTTCCTCCTGAATTACATTTTACAGAACAAAATGGGCTGGAAGTGCCTAGATGCACACCCTTTTCCTTGCATAAACAAATCAATATCCACGCTACCCTATTATAGTTAGCAATGTGCTGTTCATTATGTATTTCTCCTTGGAACTGCCTTTTCTTTAGTTTTTAACTGTAGGAATTCATTTAGATACACAAATTGCTGTGAGTGCATTTTTTTTCACGCCTGCCCTGTTGATGTTCCTCAAATTTAAAAAAGGGACGTTTTACAAACGTTACCAGACCGTAATAAGAAGGTTCACACCGTTGGTGTAAAGCAGAATGGGGGGGGGGGGGATTATGCACCGGCTGGTCTACGTGCAGATCGGAAGTGTTGATGGAACGAGATCAAACTCTGTCAGAACTCTAAATGTAAGGTTGATATTTATTTGAAGTTGTATAGTATGAGTTACCAGTTGTTGGAATAGAACATATCTTTCAAATATTTAAAACGATGTACATGTTATTTACTTTGTGTTTGGATACCTTGTATTTTTTTCATGTTCGGTACATCAATAAACAAGTTGAAGGGAAAAGTAACTTTTTTGTTTTTAAAGCTATAATTTTTTACACTTCAAATGCACATTTCCAATTTGTATCATAGTGATCAACTAGCGTTTCAATGCAAACATGATGAATGGACACATAGGGCTGTCACCTAGACCAATAACCAATTCTTTTGTTTAAAAATTAACATTTGAATATGCTTTTCCAAAAAAAAAAAAAACCACAGTAGCTACAAGTAATGTTATACTACCTGATGTCCACAAGAGGGACATGTCTAACAAAGAGGCCACATGCATGCTTCCTTTTCACGATAAAAGGTTTAGTAATGCAAACGATTACAGTTATTTTCACGTGCCAGGCTTTGGGAATACCATTTGTGTATGGATCCGGTAATATTAGCCGTTTAATAATTCAACAGGAATTTAGTGTTTTACAGGCTTTTAAACCTTGCAAATCAATTAAACAATAACCTGCATGCATCCCACATTGTTAGCTGTTAGCATGGTTTGAGTCTACAAGTGCTCATCGGTAGCTTTTTTTGCTTGGAACACAAGCTAATTGGAGCAGAGGTTTAGGCTATATTACGCTACAACCCAATAACGGGAATTTTTTTTTTTTACCATAACAAACCTTCCATTTTACGTTCGAACTGTACTCACATTTGAATACCCTTTGAACTTAAAATCTGAACGTGACAGCCCTTATAGGTACTGTCATACAACACAAGTCATTTTCTTGCATCGCTGTTGATCTGTAATTCATTTTTGAAAATAATTTTACCAATTGCTAAATGTCATATATATATATATATATACACACACACACACCAACAGCGCCTTGAAAAAGTATTCAGACCCCTGACCAATTGAAAATACACTGAAATTTCATGTTCGATGTTTTATTTTAAAAGCGGCAAATAATTTATTGTAAGGTGACATTTATTTTATGTTGGGAAATATTTGTATGACGAACAAAACACAGAAATGCATTGCTTGCATAGGTATCCAACTCTCACATGAATATTTGGTAGAGCCAACTTGCAACAACAGCTTTATCTTTTGGGGCACGTATGTACCAACTTTGCACATAGTTTCGGAGGGATTTTGGCCCATTCTTGTTAGCCCATTTGCTCCCATGTTGTTCAGGTTGGTTGGATGATGCCTGTGGACCAACATTTTTAAATAGTGCCACAGATTCACAATGGGATTGAGATCAGGATTTTGACTGGGCCACTATAGGACATTCACCTTTTTGATCTTGAGCCACTCCAATGTTGCTTTTGCTTTGTGCTCGATACATATTCCTGCTAAAAGGGGAATTTCCTCCGAAGCTTCAGTTTTTTTAGCAGACTGAAGCGGGTTCTCATTCTGTATTTGCCTGTATTTTGCTCCATCCATTCTCCCTTCGGTTCTAACAAGATGCCCAGTCCTGGCTGATGAGAAGCATCTCCACAGCATGGTGCTGCCACCACTATACTTCACTGTAGGGGTGCTTTGTCTTAAGGTACGGGAAACGTTAGTTTTGCGCCACACATAGAGCTTTGAGTTTTATCTTTGATTCATCTGGCCACAAAACTGTTTCCCCACATCGCAGCTGGGTCACTGCCATGCTTTCTGGCAAACTCCAGACGTGTTTTCAGATGGCGCGTTTTGAGCAATGGCTTCTTTCTTGCTGCCCTCCCATACAGATCAGCGTTAAGAGCTCTTGCTATAGTTTACTGGTGCACCATTACAACTGTGGTCACTGGGATATCCAAACTCCTGGGTATGATTTTGCACCCATTCCCTAATCTATGTAGTTGTATTTTTATTACTTAATCTCTTCTGTAGACTCCTCTGGTCTACATTTTCCTTCAGATTCACAGCCTGACCAATAATTTTTCAACTATGGAGTGTTTATTTTTTAATGTTGGAGGCCAATGGTAAAGTAATTGTGTCCTCGTTAGGGCAATTTCCTTCTTCTGTTTTTCCCAACAAAACCAGAGTCACCTTACAATAATTGATTCAGAGTTTTAGTGTTTTAAAATAAGATATTTAACGGAACAAAATTTCAGTGTAACATACGTAATTCGGTAATATGAGAGAATTGGTCAGGGGTCTAAATACAAGGTACTGGATATGGTAATGTTAAATGTAAATATTGAACACTACATATGGAACTGCTGCTGGGACCAAATGACAACTTTGGCAACCCTTTTGAAATAATCATTTAATTGAAATGTATTTTTGTGTGTAGAAGAAATGGTGTACAGTTTTATTAAATGTGATTAACGGGTTGTCAATGTTTTGATTTAGTCCTAGCCTAAATGTCTTTTTGGCCGTTTAGGTCTGTGCTCATATAGCTTTCCCTGGATTGCACAGAGACCCAACTAGCAGATCGTTTGTTTTATTTTACTTAAATTCTAGCTAACTAAATAACCTTACAGTCAAACACTGCTGGTGAGCAATACTAGTACAGTAGTGCTCAGTGTCTTTATCACAAATTTGGTTAGAGACTGTATGTCCTCCTATACTTGGTATTCCAGAATGAATACTAAACTGTATGTGACATCTCTAGGAGAAACTGCTAAGAATGCATGGCGCAATGAGAAGCCGTGACCTCAGATGTGATGAGAGAGACAGGATTGTGCACGTGGAGCTGTTCAGCCAGGTGCCAGAACCTATTAACCTTGTGCACGTGTGACATTGGGAAATCCACATCTGGTGCACGTTGCTGTGCGTATGTATTAAATTCGCTGTGATAAGATGGTCAGTACAGAGCTGAGGGATGACACGCTGGGCTGCCCCGTCGGAGTACTGAAATATTAAGCGCTGGGCTGATTGTAGCTGTACCCGGGACTGTTTTTTGTTTGTTTGCTTGTAGAAAGCACACATAAATAAGTCACAGTTAACAACTCTGCTTTAAAGATGTCTGGCTGTTGACTCTAGAGCGTGAATTGCAAAATAACTTGACGCCTTATCGGGTTGTATTTTATATCAAAAGCATTGAAAATCAGCCTTGGCATCAGCCTTGTGACGGTTTAATGTTGTGATTTCATTGCTGGAATCCATAAATTCAGTGCTCCTCATCCCGGGTATGTAAATAAAAAGCATTCTCCTTGTTTACCTGCGAGTCAATGAACCAGCCAGGGCTGGGGGTCGTTCAATAAATAAAACGTGTTTGTGAACCAAAATGAGCACTCAGGGTCAAAATATGTCGTTACACTCATTCACATGTGTTTATTTTTTCCATTTTTAGTGCCAATGCATTTAGTTACTGTTTATTATTTTGTGAATAAGTCCTGTTAATAGAAAATATACTAGCTTTCTTGACTTAAATTAAAATGACGTAAATTCTTGATTATTTAATCTTACAGTCAGTGGATACAAATTTTGCCATTTGAAGGATTGTGCATTATTTATTTATTTATTTATTTATTTATTTATTCTTTTTAAGGGTAAAGCCTTTGTTGATACCCAACTTTTCTGTGCCAGGACCAAAGGCCAGGGACCGGAGGACTTTGAGAAAATGTCTGAGGTATCACTTGTGCTACAAATAACTACAAAATGTAATTTCAGCGTTAGTGTTTTGCGAGTGTGAACTTCAAAGGCTAACTAAATAGTATATTAAAAGGTAATCAGCATTTCAATTACAGATTCATTCTTTGTGATGTTTATTGTTCGTTACTGATAAGGAAAACTGAAGAGCACTTTTATCAAGTGAACAGGCATTACTGGGCAACTTGGTTTATTTGTTTCAAAGACCAAACACACAAGTGCTTAGCATGTGGAAAAGTTCAGGGGTTGCGTATCTTGCACATAGATCATAAAGTATGACTTTAAGAGGTTAATAGTTGCAGTTCTGTTTAATTTGTGTATTTTGAACATGCCTTCCTCACCATCTAAATATGAACTTAAAGGCTGTGAAAAAATGTTGTTTATCAGCTTGATCTTACACTAAAAATATGAACATTTAAACAAGTTAAAATAGTTCAACAAATGTAATTTAAAAAAATCTAAACTATGTTTATTAAAAACATGCGTCACAATTACTGGCACCCATATCCTTATCAACACAAATCTAATAGGTGTATATTCCAATTAAGATTTACTTTTTCTTCCATGACTTCCTGTTTTACTGGCAGCTAAGTATGAGGTGAGAAACAGGCTACTCTCTGTTAGCTATCTTGCCTAAATTTCAGCTTGATGTACTTATGAGAGATGTGTCTAACTAGACGTGTCTAGCAGTAACTACTGCTCGGTAACGCGTTTGCTGCTTAGCCTCTCATCTTTGTGTGTTTGCAGAAGCCAAAATGCTTCCTGGTGCCTGAAAGTGATGAAGGCCGATACTTCAGGGGGGAAAAACTTCTTTCTGAGCCAGAAACGGTTGAAGATGTCGAGCTTGAGGTGGCTGTCACAGTCCATCCATCCTTACAACTGGTTTGCAATGGCGGATGTGCAAGACGCTTACTTCCACATTCCCATAAAACCAGCTCACTTCAGTTTGCCTTCCAGGGGACACGTTGCGAGTTTTGTGTCCTGCCATTTAGCCTTTCATAAACTCCATGAAGTGCATGGATGCAATTTGGCCATTCTGAGGCTCATCTGTATCAGAGTCTCAAGCTGTTTGGACAGCTGGCTGATTTTCGCTCCGAGTCTTAAAAACATGTAGCTTGTTACCTACCGCCTCTACTGACTGGATTGGAGAGTGAACCATGCCATTAGTTGGCTGATCCCAGTTAAGGTAGCAGCTTTCCTGGATTCTTTCAGCTAGGCAGAGCTCAACCGGTGGCAGCATCACAGTCCCTTTCCTTGGGTCTACTGTGTGTGCGTTCCCTACAGGTATGGTTCAACGGCGCGGTTCCTCACCCAATGTTGAGCCATATCACCCATGTTGAGTGGGCATCACATGCACCTCCTGGAGTTAAAAGCATTTTTTAATGTGATGATTCATATTTATTTTTCAGGGAACCACGGTTATGATCATAATCAAATTATATCGGTTATTACTTCCTGACATACGGTCCTTGACAAATAATTCAGTATTGTGAATGAAACAATTGACTTCTATGGAATTAAACATTCTGTTTGTTACCCAGCGCTAGTTGTTCATAAAGTGGTCAAAACAGAGAATTTAATCAGATGAAGCGCTTGAGACGTCTGATGTTTTCTTCTAGTCAGTTAATTACTCTGTTCACTGAGAGACATTTGTTGATGATGGCTTGACGGATCCGGTTGAAATACTCATCATCCAGTGGGTAGCCATTCCTTGATTCGTCAGGAAAATTAACTTGTTTACAAATCCCCTGCCACCTACTGGCTGACGCTCCTGTGTATATATATGGGGCTACTAGCTTGCTCTCAGTAGCTGCAACAGCTTCATAAATACCGAAATCAATGAAGCCACACGGTTTTATTAGCCGTAGTAAATACATATCTGTAGGCTCTGCAGCTAGAACACTAAGGACTGGTAACAATTACATCAAAGGAAAACGTTTCAAATCGAGCAAAAAAGTATACCAAACATTCTGAATAAAATAACACTAGATTTACACTGTATAGCATAGGTTTAATGAGTGCATGTGTAAAGTGAGAAAAGTATGGTGTGACTGTCATAAAGGACCATTAAAATGAAAAAGCAAAGAAGTGCTTCCCTTTTTTGTCCAGTTTCCCTAGAATATCCAGTATTCAAGTGGGGTTGATATAGAACCTTGGCTTAATAAAGTAAGATGATAATATCTGAATGTTTATTAACGCAAGAGCACATCCTGTGGTTAGATTCTCTACCCTGTTGCCGGAGTGTATACTTGTCTACTCCCCCAATACAGTATAAAAGAGCATTGGAATGGAATAAGAAATGGTGAAAACTCCCTCTATAGGAGTCATGTACCGAAGCTACATAAGTTTATGCCTTAAGGGCTTTACTGCATGTGCGATGCGTCTCGTCTCCGCCCTATCTTAGCCTTATTTAGTTTAGTTTATCCATTTAGCGTTAAAGTTACTACATGACAACAGATATAGTCATCATCAGTTTATCTATCCTATAGGCAACTAATTGAGCTAAAGCTAGCAACATTTCTTTGTTTTGACCACTTGTTTTGAGCAACTCTTTATTTTGTTATGGCTTTGTAAGAAACCTAATTCATTCCGTAAAGAATGTCAGTCGTTTCTTCGTCACTATTGAATTATTTGTCAGACAGGGGCCATATGTCAGGAAAGACTGACAGATGACGCGAGATATAACCCGACTTTGCGGATTCACGGAGACCGAGCCTCAAAAATAAAAGCAGTAGTACAGGTTTCGGAGCCACTGTCAGTAAAGAAAGGCAGAAAATTTTGCCTGGGGAGCCGTCATCAAGGGTGTGGAGGAGAGAGGACTCACAGCGCCCTGGGTAAGATGACTAAGGGATGCTGGGTGGAGAGATCAGGATGAAAAGAGGAAAAACGTTTTGGAGGTATTAGCAGTTAGAAAATGGTCATTTGGAAAGTTATTGTGAGGCTACTGCAAACTTTCGCCCGACGTTTCAGAAAACGTACTTTAAGCTTTGATTAATTTGAAATGGAGCTCAGTTAAAAAAATCTTTGCGCACAAGTAAACACATATTGCCAGATCATTTCTCAGATATGTAGCAGAATTGGTTTTAAGGAAGCGTACAGAGACATTTCCGGCTGATGACCTTTTATCCTGTAGATGAAGGATACAATAGGATTAATGCATTTGTTGTATGATGTTTTATCTTGCATGCATAGTTAGAATGTGTCCGCTGTGAAGCGTTTTGGCCAAAAGCATTTCGATTTTTGAGCAAAGCCCGTATTGATTTTCCCTTAACCAGTGATTCTGGATTATTTCCCTTCACCCAATACCTTTTTTCATACTTATTCAGAAATGACCTGGATCTCGTTTCCCAATGGATGCCTGGAGAGAGTGTTGTATGAGAGCTGTGAGCTGCTCATTCCCTGGAATATGCTCTGCTTTGACAGCTTCTCCTCGTACCGTGTCTGCAACACCTTTTGGGAAGGTGGTGGAGGTCCACATTGATGCATCCAACAGAGAAACACATTCCTCAATTGGAATCGTTATTCTTTTGAGTTTTCCATATATCGTTTTTATTTCTTAGCGGTGCTCAGAAAGCACTCCTGTCGTACCTAATATCCCCCTATGGCGTTTATATAGCGTACTGTCTCCTCAAACACGTTAGCTGTCAATTACATGAGGTCGAACACACTAACATGCTGAGTAATATGTGAGTTTGTCATTGAAAAGTAAAATATCGCATCCAGTAAAACAGTGCCCTGCTGAGAGTTGTCAGGTTTGATAGTGTTCAACTCAGACAGTTTTCCACGGGTGATTGAAATTATATAGAACGAAAGTTACCCTGTATTTCTCTGTTGTCCCTCTAAAGAGAATGCTCTCTTTCTTTGAGTGGCGAATCTGATGTTTAGTCACCTTTTGTATGAACAAAGGGAAAGTAGCCTATATAGGCTTGTTAACCTATATAATGTGGCGTTTCAAAAATATTTATCTTGGAACATGATATCATGTAAGTTGCAGTTCCAGCAGCAGGCTGGATTTATGATTCCATTTAACTGATAAAATAAATTTGCCAAGTTAAAAATGTCTTTGTTTATGGAAGAGTTTAGAAAATTTGAATTGCAGTTTTTTTCATTAAAATTTTTTAATTAACTACGCTTCAGATAGTTTTAAATTCCTATTCTGGTAGGATGAAATCAAAAAGTATAATTTAGGATTTTAAGTTTTTTTGTTTTTTGTTTTATGCGCCCACCCTCTGTATATTTTGTTGGACCAAAATATGCTTGAATGCATCCCAAATGTTTTAGACGTACTCCTGTTCAAAAACAACACAGTGAGACATTTTTAAAGTAATTCAGCTTCAGAGTCTTCAAGAGCGTAGAATAGCACAGTGGTGCAGTTCATGATGTTTCTGCAGAGCTGTCGGTTGTGTGAAGACATCCGAACTGAACTGCTGACAGGATACTTCCACCGGTTCACATCACATGTACATATTCTCATGACACATGCCTTCCCCTGGTATTAAGTTCGCCTCCAATAAACTGGCAGCTGTTTAGTGTACACCTGCACACACGGTGGCTCTCAAGCAGGGGTTGCTGAATCTTGATACAGATTTGTTGATGTTTTGATGATGGATTCTAAAGGAGCAGTTGCTTTAGAATGAGACTGGGTAGATTGTCTTGGACTTGGGGTTTTATATTCTTATCAAGCTAAGACAACATTATGTAAAAAATGACCTGTTTGGCAAACAGAATGTTTGCAGGAATTTTGATTACGCGAGGAAGTAAAAATCCGTACGTAATCAGTATGGATGTCTGTGGGCCATTTGGTCAATGAAATTAAACTTCAAACAGCTCAATATCTAATCCACAAACTGAATGCTCTCGTACATAATAAATTAAAAGGGCCTCTGTCAATGGATATAAAGTAGCAGGAGAGGTGCTTTTTCATGCCGAAGTGTTTTAGATACTTCAGAGATAAATCCATGAGTGGCTGCTTTTAGTAGAGGGCCCTCAGAAAGGATCTTCTTGAAATAATTACTGGCATTGTAGTTTAGATATTTTCTGGTGTACAATTAAAGGATTAGTGCTTAATGATATATGGTTCTGTGTTCTGGTTACGGTCTTTTTCATGCATTTAAAGCTACGTGAAATGTTATTATTCATCTTGGAATGGGCAAAATAAACTAGGATGAGTCTTTCAATGCCAGTGGATTTAAAAAGCATAATGGCCTATTCAGACGTATATTTCTGTATGTGCCACAGGAGAATTTGTGTTGCTGTGATTCTCTTCTGGCTCTTTTCTTCACAGATTACAGTAAGGGCCTTAACCAGTCCAATTCAGACTGGCAAGACGGCTTGTTCTGTTGTGTCATTTTACATTTTTCACTGTGACGAAATCCCACAACATACAAGCCTGTGCTCCCCGAAACAGCAGCAGGACAGAAATTAGCACAGCTTTTCTCGCACTTTAGGATCATCGGTAAAGATCCGTGTCTCTGTCGATCTGCTCCCTGAATTGAGGAGGAGGCAATTTGAGCTGCCCTGGAAACAAGCTGTCCCCCGGGGACTTGGAGGAGTCTCCCAGCGTTGTCATGGGTAGTGGTGTCACTGCAGAGGCGTAAATCTGCAGGTCTGTCAGGCCCCGGTTTGTTCTAACAAGCTTTGACAAGAGGGAGGAGGCGGCAGCACTGAAGGCTCCAGCCGTTCCCTTGTCTTCAGACTTCCCTCCCTCAGAGTGCTGGAGAAGCAAGCAAGGACGGCAAAGCCCCTGCTCTCACAAGCCAGCTGTTTTTTAGGGCTGAATGTAAGTGAAATCACCTAATGTCACTTTTCAGAATAATCTTTCGTTTAAAAACAATATGTGGTATTTCCCAGTGATTTTTGAATTTTTTTTAACATGGATCAGTTTGCAATGCCGTTTGTATTTGTGTTTGCGTTCTTCATTTCTTGGCCACTCTTTCCATATTTGCAAGGGATGTATCAATCAAGGCGAGTGGGCGAGTGGGCTAAGTAGGTCATTGATTCAAAGTCCTTGCACAGATTTTAAGGCTAAACTAGTTGAGCGTGCAGTGGTATCTCACGTTGCCGCGTTAGCTACTCTACTCAACAGCGGATGAAAACCACTAGTCTATATCTAGAATTTGGCGTATACATGTACATGTTATATACGTGTAGCTAGCTGGCAAAATTTTGTAGTTCATCTTATAGAACAGCTTACATTAGCCAAACTCAAAAAACAGATATAGGTTCAAAAGAGCATTCAAACTGTTATATAGACATTAGCTAGATGGCCAACTTCACTAAACTTACTCACTCTCTCCTCAAGCATTTGTCATCATCTATAGCTAACTGGCCAGCCACAATCCAAAGTTTCAGTGTTAAAGTGTATGTTGTAGATTACCAGGCTGCTATGGTAACCATTTGTAACATTTTGAATATTAGAATTTTTCAATGGTTACAGAATCCAAGCTGCTCACTGTTAATCAAACTCGCGCCATAGCAGGCAGACGGACTGAGTCTATTGCTGATGCAATGATACGTTCCAATGAAAAAAGCCATTGGGAAATATAATTTATAATTATAAGTGATATAGTATTATTATTTTGAATAGAGGCATTATAAAAAAGATTTAACAAATAAGCAGAACTTAATCTAGATTATTTTCAAAATAATTTAATATATTGAATTTTTTTCTTCAATAATCAAAGCTTACATTTAATTATTTGAAATTGTATTTATTTGTTGATTTACAGGGTTTTATTTCATTTAGAGCATTTTGGTCCTCCATTGTTAACTTGTTCAGTGTTAAACATTAAATTTGCAGTTGATTACTGTTGATTCATTGATTACTGAAACGCACCTAGTTCAGTAATTTTGTTGACAGGCGTAAAGTTGAAACCCTAATTAAAATGGTTTTTACCTACTTTATATATCCTATTTTTGTGTGAGTTGCTTACAGCAATAATGTCTGGATGCTTCAATGACCATAGAAAAGAATTAAGGTGCATGATATAGAAAAGACTGCACAATATTTTGACATTTTGTCTGCCTGACAAAGAGCACCTATATTACAAATTCTATGAAAGCCACCAGCAACGTAATTTTCTAGATCCTGCTGGAGCCACAGAAAACCCGAAGAATATCATTAATTAAAACTACCCCATTTTCATACACTTTTTTGTTGGTTAATACAAATGCGTGGCACGGATCCGGTTTAGCAAATGCTGCACAACCCCTTTAAGCCCGTGCTTTATTAACACATGTGCACTGCGAGGTTTCAGAAACCATCGTGTGTCACCAGCGCCAGCATTGGCAAGGCCGTTCAGATGATTCAGGGCTTCTGCATGCCTCTCCCTGGCAGGACGAAATGCAAAGCGATGTGCCTGTGGTTGCAGGACCAGCTGGGTCAGTACACTCCGGCACAGATTACATTCTGCAGCACGCAGGCGCACGGGCTTCCCTGTATAAGTAATTGAGGCCCGAGGCGAGGCTGAATCATGCGTTTCCATCCGCAGACAGTCCAATCTTCCTAGATTGCTGGAGCCGTCGCCGGCCCTCCCACTGCTCTCATTGATACGTGTCTCTGAGAGAAGCGGGGTAGGGAATGTGAAACCAGATGCCCTGGGACGCGGTGGGGTGCAGAGCACTGGTGGCGGTGGCTGCCGCGCCCTCCAGATTCGGCTTTCATCCTCCATAAGGCTTGATGTTAAGATCTGCAAAACAGCTAAACCCGCTCTTTCCTTCCTTTTTGTTTGATGCTGAGAAGTATGACCTTGATTCTATTAAGAAAATAAACTAAATATGTGCAGAGTTCCGCTAATGTATTCACAGTTGCCATTATTGTTTGTATATAACAGCATAATAGTGGTACATTTATTTGTGTTGTTTTTGTGATAGTGCTGGAGAAACTCTGCTTATTTATCTAGACAGCTTCAGCACCATGCAGTGCTTTGAATTCTATAAAACGGTTTAATGTACAACTCGTATTGTTGACACAACAAGTTCTCCCTCTTAGGTTTACCTACTATTTTCCATTATGGCTGTTGGTGGAATGCCTGACGCGGGATAGTTTTGTTATGAGAGGATCCTGCATAATAGAACACATTTTGTGTCCTAAAGATCTAATTTTTCAATATGACGCTTTATAAGTGGGGGATGTGTTCCAGACACCATCAGGGACAATTCTAACTTGCCAAGCTAGCCACTGGGCTAATTCCAGCAGTTCCAGGTGTGATGTCACGTGTCTGACAGGAGCATAAGAATGAATGTTGAGGAGATTTGCAAATTCAGAGCAATGTTTTGATATCAACACGTATTATAATAAAATAAACAAATTACATACATATGTACATACACATTTAACCTTTAATACAATATATATATCTAATAAAATATAACCAGACATCTGAGTTTCTGCCTCCAGAGGGACTATACTGCATTGAGACCTATTTTTGTACTAAATGCTTGGGTTCTAAGAGAACTTATGTTGTGTTTTTGACTGCTGTTATAACCAAACAAATGTCATAACCATCAGCGTAAATAGTAGTTGTCATGGGAACCTGGAATGTCATTGGTATTTTGACATTTCTTCATTAACGGTTGCATGCTATACACAAATAAAATTTCAAATATACACCTCAGTTAAATTGAAAATAAAACTTCAGACTTTCTTTTAAATCTCTCTCGACACATTTATTATCCTAAAAACAAAAAGGTATTCCTTCCATTTTTTACAGTTTTCAGAGTAATGGAGCGACGTATCAAACATAAATATTGCCTGTCATTTTCATTGTCAGTCACAGAAATTATGAAACGGTAATAACAATCATTTGTGGCTTGAACAGCACTCAGTAATAAAGATGTATTTTACTACATTTTGTGTGTCCTCTGAGTCCACACAATAAAATAAAAGTACAAACATTCTGAACATTTCACTAATAGCAAAATGGATGCAATGAAATGTGCTTGTGTCTTTAACATGCATTTACAAAATTTAATTTCGGGAGACTTGGAGGGGAGCCGCGGAACAGCAGCTTAATGAAAGTTTACTGAAGCGAGATAATTAACACAATATCCTAAACCCAGGGGCTACGCTTAAAACCAAAAGTGTGAAGTACGCCAGCTAGGTGTCAGGCTAACTAACTGGGGTTCTGCGCTCTGGGGCAAAATAAAAAGGAAGCTTGAATGCATCAGTGTTAAAATCACATGGTTGAAGGGGCTAAAATGGTGGCACAATAACAAAATATACTGCATAATAGATGTCTCAGTGCTCTGCTCCCTGAAATGGAAACTATACGCACAGGCTGAGTGAGCGAACTGTTGTAAGAATAACTCGGTGCCAACGCGAATGTAATGGTCAAATTTGTTCTATTCCTCTTGACCGTTTTGCTAGGTCTGGCCACAGTCATTGTGGAGAGCTTGTGAATACAGACGTGCGTTTAAAGAGCAAGGTGGACGACAGAAGCAGCGAAGAGGGCTATTTAAACAGATGAGTTGCAAAGGGAGGGATGTTGGTAAAAGCTAGAATAATTACATTTGTCGGGCTGGCAAGAGGGGACGTTAACCAAACCTAACTGTAGAGCCGGTCTGCTCGTGTTAGGGGAATTTCAGATGCTACATTCAGTCAGACTGCGTGGGACAGATTGATGTGGTCCTCTGTGAGTGTTATCAGTCTGTACCATAATTTATACAAATCAAAATGGCTTTTAGGATTAATGAGCTCCCAAAATGCCATTTATTTACTCCCCTTGCCGTTGTGTAAAGCTTTGAGTCTGCAGGACTCCGTCAAACTAGGAGAAAACTTGCTTGAAGACAGTGGGGCCTACAGGGATGTTCTGTTCTTGTTAGTGGGTGAAGGGTAACAGTGGAGACAGATACGACAACCAGCACTGAGACTGCAGCTTGTTTCATTTATTATTTTGGCGGAAATTAGGAAATAACATACAGTACTGCTGACTTGGCTAAATGGGTTCAGGGGGAAAAAATGTGTATATATATATTATATATATATATATATATATATACGTAGACAGCAGTTTTTATGTATAAACATATGCATTGCTCAAACATCTAAAACTAAATATATAAATAATATATGAATATAAAAAAATACATTTAAGTGGTACCCAGACGTGCATTATTAGAATGCTTGGGATTTCATTTTTGTGACAAAAAGGGATAAATCAAACATACTTTTAAATTATAGCTATAGAAACCATGCTTGCAATAAAAAAAACAAGATTTATAATACAATGTTTTACATAACAAAAGTGTGTTCTTCCTGAACATACAGTATTGTTCAATGTTTATGATGCCATAATCTTAACAAAAATCACTAAAATCTTGTACATTTTAGGTGTACACCAGAATTGCTCAGAATTGTCCAGATTCTCACCTGCCTTCAGTGTGTGTTGATTTAACTTTAGTTTCCTTGGAGGAATTCCTGCAGAGAAAAATAAACCATAATCACATTCATTTTTAAACACATTTAAGGTTAAGACTGATGAGTCAAGTTCAGTGGACATTGAATAAGAGCAAATTGCAAAGTATAAGGATGTGTGACTTTGTAAACGGAACGGACAGCAGGTTCTATTCTGGAAATTGGCAGTTCAATGGTTCTTGTAAATGGTATTAATTATCCAGCAGTATAAATAGATATACTTGGAGACAATGAGCCGTGTAAGTTACCTTGGGTAGAAGTGCCAGAGCTACATAGTGAAGTTGGCTCATTTATACTGGGAGAGACAAATGGAGCCTTACATGTTGTTCCAGGGGAACATCAGATATTTAGTCATCTGGTTATCCTGCTCAAGCTGAATAGGCCTGTATTGCCTCAATGTTTTCATGTATCCGTATAACCTGAGAGGGCAAAATCTCTATGGATTGCATTTTGATATGATAACACTATGACAGAACTGTAACTTAGTAACTATTTTACAGCATCTGAACATATCCCCTCTCTCAGTGACTTTTTTCTCAGCCGGATAGGCATTACAATGTGTGAAAATGCGTGAAACGATGTATCCGGCCTTTTCTCAATATCACTGTACATATGCTAAACCACCAAGGGAACACTGTGTTGCCACAACCAAATGATGAAATGTTATTCAACCATAAACATAGCTATCACCCTTGTTTTTTTTGTTGTTGTTGTTTTTTTTTTGATCCTGTTATTCAAGTATCTGTACAGAAAAAAAACCCATCTTAGAATAACTTTATCACGGTCGGACATTCTATTGGATAATCATGTATGACAGATCTACCGCCATGTTTAACCATGTGTGGGGCTAAAGACTGTCTTTTGGCTTTATCCAAATCCAACAAGATGTTGGAGAAAACTCAAGACTGCCTTCCACTGCTGAGAATTTCAGGCCTTTCACTCATTACGCCAGGTTATGCCTTTCTACACACTGGCCTTTGTTACAAGAATGGCAGCCCTATCAAAAAAAATCCACTTTGCCAAGCTCACAACTGACAGTTTTTGTGTCAGTTCAGTTGTTTCTTTGGCTGCAGCCCCAGCGATTCTAACCGAAACTATCCAGCCTCTTTCAAGACCTGTTAGATCTACCATGTTGCTTTATAATCTCACATATTACTGTGTTGATTTTTTTAAACAGAAATAGAAATTAATATGAAACACTCTTCACCACTGTGCTGGGGTGGTACAAAGGGCAAGCAGGGTGTGACCGGGACCTCTATTAAAGTTTTAACATTAATTATTAAAGGTCCTTTGGGGAGTCAAGAAAATAAAAATACTTCTTCCCGCCCTTAGGGCTTGTGGTGCCTGGGAGCACGGTCCTTTAGCTTGACAGGGCTTGGAGCGAGGGGGCGAGGTGTTACCGCAGAGGCATACCGTCGTGCTGGCTGGGCAGCACCTGGCTTCCCCAGAACTTTGTCGGGGCTGTCTTACCAAAGAACAAAAGAGAACATTAGAAAGATGGTGAGGCTCGCCAGCTTGAAGGCTTCCCTTCTTCTGTCTTCTTTCAGCCTGCAGTGCTGTTTCATGCCCCCTGACTGATGCAACCAGGACGACTGGTTGCAGGCAATCAGCAGCGGGCGCTGGCTGCGGTGTTGCCGGGAGGTGGCGCGTCTCTGGCGCCTCCGTCCATGGTGCTGAACTGCTACTCAAGCAGTTAACAGATCGAGTGCTATCAAGGAGTGTTCATGTGTTTGTTTTGATGAAGGAAGGGAGCTGTTTTTGGCACCGCTCACCACAGACTCCACCCACTTTGGTGAAAAGTGCTCCTGCCACAATGCCTTTTAATGCAGAAACAAGTTTTTAATTGTGATGAATAAATTTGTTAATCAACGAATAAGTCATTTCTCTGTTTGTCAGTTTGGATGGATCATGGCCATCCAACCCTTCTCTGCACTAATAAGGTTCTTGATTTAAACCAGGTATGAAATTTAAACCAGGTATGAAATTTAAACCAGGTATGAAAGGTTTCTGATTTGATGTATTCAGCTTCCCCTTCAATGTATTATCTTTTAGCATGCTTCAAAGAGATTTGGACTTTGTTCAGTACTGCTTTATATATATGCTCTGTCATGGCTTTAAAAAGATTCATGTCTCTTAAGGAATTGAGTGATTTATCTAACATATTGCTAGCTCTTTAGGTAACTTAGCTAGCTAGGTACCAAACCTAACAAACAGAAACATGTAAATTAGATCCCCCCCCCACTGTAACACAATTTGTAAGCAAACAGAAAGACAAAAAACGAGTTTTCACTATACTTCTGTGCAAACATCCATGGTTCAATGTCACCATGAAAGAGAACTTCATAAAAAATTCATCCTCAAATGAGAGGAGTCACTTGAAGCCACAAAATAAAGCAGGGTTGTATTATTATTTTTTTTATTATTCACATCCCTTCAGTACACCAGAAGGCGTCACAGGCGTGTATCTTTCAGCTCAGAGATTGCTGCCCCGCACTCTTCCTGGGCAATTACATGTGAGACAAATCTCACTGACCTAGAAATCCCTCTGACATGATCAAAACTAACCCAGGGTCCCCCAGGGTCAGATTCCCCTTTAAGACTTTGCTTCTTTCAATGGAGAAATCCGGATTGATCGCTGAAATCTAATTCATTGGTTTACTCCTTAGGCTTTATCATGACTTAAACAAAACTAACAAACCAATGAAAGCTCTTTCAGAAATTTCATTTTTAGATGTGCTGTGGATGGCTTAGCAGCCACGTCTAAAGCCACATACAAACCAAATAACGGTCATCGAGTTTATACAGTTGTATTGCAAAAATTGTTATCAATATTTAAAGTCATCCCATTTACAGTTTTCTGTCCGGTTAATGATGAATGCAACCTGGAAATGAGAAGGCTAAAGCCAGGCTCTGTTGGTCTGCGGTTCACCAATTGTATAATGGAGGGATCTTTCATTGCTCAGCGGAAAATTTGACAATTTGGGTCTTGTTAAGTGGGAGATCATCAACGGCTGATTACATTTTTGATGGTTTGTGTGCTATGTTCTGAAGCATGAAAAAGGAAAATCTAAGATATCAAGCTGAACACCCCTCAGGTTATAATGAGGGCAAGGTACGAATGTGTGTGACCAGGCAGCTCTCAGTCATGATGAGGGGGGAACTAGTCAACAAAATCCTGCTAAGAATTGTTCAGGATTTTTTAAGTTAGGAAACTACAATCCCATGAATTTCTCCTGGTAAATATGGAAAAGCCGATGAGGGCGGATTGTTCGAACTGTTGTGAACTCTAAAGGGCTGGCCTAAAAAAACCTGGACATATTCCCTGGTTGCCTGGAAGCAGCGTGTGTCCTGCATGGGTCTCCCACAGCCAGGTGGCCCGCAACACTGAGAAGGACTCATCAGACATGTTCTTTTCCCGCAAACGATCCCAGTTTGGCCAGCTGAGAGCAGCAGCACAGCCATGATTCGCCAAGCCTGTGCTATCACTACTAAAACAAAGTGAGCACACGCAGACCGACACTCTCACAACAGTCAGTGGATCCTCACTGGTCTAATTCTGGGTCAGAACATAGCCCCTACTCCTCATGAAGATTAAATATTCCATTGAGCGAAACCAGATTACATTTGCTGGTATGCCTGGGGCTGCATTATGTGAGGCCAATTAAAATCAATAAACCATCTCAAAGATGTCTCTCTGACAGCAGGAGATATAATTCAAACTCGCCTGCACTGCGCTGTCATACTTAATATTTCAAATACATAGAGTAGAAAATTGTTTTTTGTTAGACTTGACTTTATGATAACATGCTTATTTTGGACAGATGAAGCAGGAGACGGAGTCTCCGCATTTTATTTATGAAACTCTGAGAAACAAGTTAATATTGATTAGCGTTTGCGTGTTGCTATGACAACAGCTGCATTGTCAAGTCCCAGAACATGAAGAACACTGCACAAGATATTATGAGTATTAAAAAATTTAACAAGTAACAAAAAAAAAAGTCACCGCTTTCTGCTTTTCACAATGTGTGTTACCGATATATTTCTCACATTTATTCTGAGACATTAATTCACTCATTCTGCAAAGCTCCCTTGGAAGTGGCATACTTCTCATTAATACATACACGTGGAAAGGCGTGGCTTTGCGCGATCACGTGGCTTAGTAAGCGGCTTTGCATGTTCACGCTTCCGAGTACGGTTCAGTCGCAAGGATACTCCCGTTAACTCCGTCGTTAAATCGCTTTACTATTAAGACTACTTTACTCATAAGATTACTTTACTCCC
The DNA here is from genome assembly GCA_025775065.1 of Hiodon alosoides. Lineage (NCBI taxonomy): Eukaryota > Metazoa > Chordata > Actinopteri > Hiodontiformes > Hiodontidae > Hiodon > Hiodon alosoides. The sequence continues at coordinate 48,847 of JAOYSI010054342.1, forward strand.
CCCTTTATCAAACCTACATAAACATTTTCAGGTATAACAATTACTTTAAAACCAGTTTAAATGCATTTAAGACATAGCATCTAACAACACAAACTACGTTATTTTACTCACTGAAATCGTTGGAGATGCAAATGTCCTACTTCCAGATGTGATCGCTGTTTAGCTAACCTAATCATTGCCTCCACAAAATAAAAACCACAAAGTACTATTACCAATTTATTATTTTTATTTTTTTTTTCTTAATGTGTGGAAAATAACCACAGGTTATTGTACAAATTTAAACAATGGAAAATAAACCGATCGGCAAGCCTGGTATTATTTGTACTGGTTTGTTTTTACCAAACAGAGATACATGCATATCCAAACAGTTTAAAATTTACACTAGGTTACTTTCAAAAGTAAAAGTAACATACTAACATATGAGATTCGAACCCGATCACCAGCGCCACAAGACCCTCACCCATCAAGCGACCACTGGATCAGCTCCTAGCTACCTCTGCACAGTCATCTCACCCTAGATCCTCACCAGGCCCCTGCGATCTGCCACAGCCGGAGGCCTAGTGGTCCCTTCTCTACGTGGTCGAACATCAACTGCTCAACCCTTCAAGCATCACTTGCTGGCACCAAATGGTGGAATGATCTGTCCGCCGCAGTCAGACTATTGGAAGCTCCAATGACTTCACGAGGAAACTAAAATCTCATCACTTTCAACAGCACCTTGAACCCTCTGCTAGCTGTTATATATTTATTATACATTGCCATATGACTGAATTGCATTGGTCTTGATCTTTCTGCTATTTTCCCATTAGCACCTATCTTTGTAGCTGCTTGTGGCACCTTTCAATAGAACATAGTAGCTGGCTTCTTATTTCGCACTTTTGACCCTTACTTCGGTACGACGGTCTGGATACGAGCGTCTTCTAAAAAGAGGAGTGAGATGTGCAGTTTATAAGAATAAATAAAATAAACTCAAACGTTGAATTGACAGCTCCCTTTGAGAAATTGTGAACAAAATGGTAAATTACATCCCTTGAGAAGTAGAAGGTACGGTCATCTGTTGAGGTATATAATTTTCCTCTGAACCCAAATAATAATACTAAACATAGTTAAAAGACTAAAACGTGCTTTAAACGCTGAAATCGATGAGCAGAAGGTCTACAGGGTTTTTACTTTAGCGCTATGAACCCAGCGCTATGAATCAATTTCGACAGTGCTGAGTCTAGCAATGTAATGTCAAGCCTTTGGCTTTTTCTGAAATTTGGAATCCACACATAAATACATCTCGCCCACGCTTGACTGGCACTGATGGGAACACATTCCCACACTTCCATCCAACCCCTTCATGTGTAAATATGCTGACTGAATGTGCATTTGCTTTCAACAGAACCCTGCGTTCCCCACTGAAGATTAGGCCTTCGCTACTACATTTCGACTGAATATCCCCATTCACAAAACTGAGGAAGACATCTAATTAAATAGTTCTTTAAGCAATGCTCACATCTGGGTAACAACTTCAGAAGATTTTTTATTATTTTGCACACATGCATGTATGTATATATGTATACATGCTGAATCCTGGGGAGCTAGCTAATTGTTTTCCTCTCTAGTGATGCACTTAACGCAACTAGATACTCTTTATTTACCGAGATATGTCCTCCTCATATTATTTCAATATATTTTTTAAGGCAGATGTATAATCTGACAGCAATATGGGTTCAACTCCATGACTGGGTTATTGGGTATTATTATGGAAATGGGATATGTTAAAATCGATGTCAAATTAATTGGTCAAATAGAAATCTCCTATTCCCTCTCGTCTTCCTCTTATTTATATAAGCGTGTGTCTGTTACATCTCCCCTCATCGGAATCATGACCACTCATTCTGATTTTTCTTTAGGAGTGTGAAAGTATGAAAACTGCCACAGTACTTCCACTGGGTGACTTTTCTTATACTCGCAAGTTGTGGAAAAATACCCTTGCATTTACTACTCTGGTGGTTTCCATAGTAACCCTCTCATCCCGTTCTCTCCTCTGATGACAATTCATTCCAGGAACAAAGGTGCCCAGTCAGAACCTGATGGTTTGGGAGATGTGCTTTGTATTATTGTGATACTTTTCAAACCAAGTAGATATCTCTACTGCCTAGTGTCGGGCTGTGGGAAATAAGAGCAGGGACCAGTAAAAAGTCTAGGAATCCAGAAGCCTGGAATATTTATAAAATGGATGGATGATTGCATTCATTTGAAAAAGGGACTATCCCTGCATCATTAAACAAAATGAGAACAACTGTATGTTCCTCAATTAAAAACCATCAATATCACAATGATTATTTGGCTTTGAATTTCTGAACCCCTGGCAAGGCAGCTCCTGTCAGCTTCCCAGGAGCCTGCTGGCTGAAGGGACGTGACTCTGCTCCAATCAGTGCTCAACCTTCTTTGTAGCCTGCAGAGTGTTAAATTGTGGGTGACGTCGGCTAACCTGTCCATACACCGGCAAGCCAGTGTGTACGCCAGCTAACTAATACTTACAAACCAATAAGTATGTAATTAAACCAATACCAAACCAATTCTAGAAAGGGTATAATATATGCAAAATATATGCTGAAAACTCAATATAAGCCAAACAAACCAATATATTTGTAAACAAACTAATGGTAACATTCAAATTTATAAACTCCTCCTACAGACGCAGAGGGTGAGGAAGTAATATGATTGGTCCCCTCCGATCCAATAACCTTTGAGTCACCGATAATTTTACACTTTGCAGGCTACAAAGCACTGATTGGAACAGAGGCACATCCCTCCAGCCAGCAGGCTCTTGGGAAACTGAGAGGAGACGCTGGTTAATGGAGAGCCAACAGCAGGTCCTTCTATTTCCCACCCACCTCGGAGTTAGCAGTACCCTGCCACAGATTCTGAAATTCCTCTAATGTTATTTCAGGGATACGTTTTTAAATTAAAAATAGGACAACATGGACTGCTTCATATCATATATTTATGTAAGGGTTCATGTGGTTTGGGACATGCTGGGAAAACATCTAGACCCTTGAAAACAAGACTAGTGGAATAAAAGAGTGTTTTTAACTCTTAACCATTGAGGAGGTCATTGAGAAAGTAAATTTGGTAGAAAGAGAATCCCTTTTTCAACACACTTTGGATACATTCTCTCCATAAGGAATGAATGGGGACCATGAACTCACATCCTTTTTAGTTAAATTAAATTAGATTAAAAACATATGACGTCGTGAAGTGATTGACAGAGCATAGAAAAAAGCTAGGGAGATAGCCAGAGACCTCAAACACTCAGCCCCATGAAAATGCACCACACGGGATCAGTGCGGGGCGGGGCTGGAGGCCCAAAAGTGGGCACCAGTTAGTGGGATACACGCGGTCATGAAGTCGTACTGCGTGCAGAGCTTTTGGGATTACTGGTCCAAGGCCAATGAGACTAACCTTTGGACAAACGAAAGGTTGCGTGGAAGCCGGAAAGTGGGTGAGTTACCAATCACTTTGTCTGAGCTGATCACTGTCCTTGGTGCTGAATGCACTTGAGCTGCTTTGTGCCGCCTCTGTCTTTACAACCAGCTTTACATGTATACATCATGAATACAGACGCTTGTTTACAGAAACAAATGCGATTCATAACCTTGATTATAAGGGGGGCTTAATCCAACATTTCAGCCTTTTGCTGGAAATACTTCCCTTTACTGCTACGCTGTACTTTTGAGCTGGACGTCTGCTCTATTAGCTGTCAACGTTCCTTAAACTGACACAACCCAGCCTGACCTCATGCCTCTGCCGACGGGTTTTGACTTTTGTCCAACACCATGCCCTGTTTAAAGAATCATGTCCCTGCATTGATTCAGACTGATACGTTCTTATAAGTTCTGTAAACTCTAGGCACCCTTTACACACACACTATGTAACCGCCTTTGAAAGACAGAGCTACTTGTGTGTTCATAATGTTTCACATTGTTCCAAGTGAAACTTTCTTTCACGTTTCTGAACATGTTTACACCTGTGTGCATGACTCTTATCAACCCCTCTCCCAGATCTTTTTTATCCTCACCCTGGAAATCATTTTCCCAACCATTATTGCATGAAACATCACATTTCTGTGCTGGCTGATCAGGCATTCATTTTCTCAGAACATAATTCAGACAGTGATCATAGAAGTTTCATGTCTGTAATTAACACAAATGAGCTGTTTAGTTCTTTTTTTCAGTGCTGCTGATTTAATCCCGAGTGATAGTAGTAATAATGTTTGTGATTGTTTAAACCGTCCTTAGTATAGCATCAACCTGTTTGGCTGGCTCTGGCCAATACAACCAGGACTCTCTTCATTATGTACACCGACACACTTCCCATTCCATAAACACGCAGAGCTGCGGCAAACTTCATCCCAATTAACATCTCGGTTCTCACTCGAACCACAGCTCCCTCCTTCCCGACATGGTGTTAACATTGAAAGCAGGTTTAATGGATGCAAGCAGAGACAGAATTAGCATGAGAATCACATGTTTCTGTGGCTGACGACTGCCTGCAAATCAAGTTAAATCATGCCAGCCTTCCAAATACACTATTCAGATCATTGCAAGGTGTAATCCATTCTCAAACAAACGAAGATGGTGTCTGGGAGTCAAATTGGTATTTTCTTCAGTAGTGAAAAGAATGTGCACATCTATAGGTATAACGCTCATCAACATCATACAAATTATGATTATTTTTATTTAGTGAAAAAACTACAATTCAGTCTCACAACAATATGAATATTTAAAGTATTGAGACAGTTACTTCATAATTTTTAACTGAATGAATGTATACTGTACAGTAATTTGTGATAATACTACAGATGCATCCAAAAAAAACGCGTTTTATGCGAAAACAGCTTTTAAGCAACTCATCGAGCATTAAACTAAGGGTTGATGTTCCCACACATTTCTGAACAATCTCCGGGAGAAAGGCAGAGCTACACACCTAATGAGCGTGGTCTACATAAAGGCCGCTCGTATATCCCTGGCTTTTGATGGCACACAATGCTATAATTGTGTCTGCTTTAAGTGGCGATAAAGGATAATAGGGCGCCTGCCTTGAGCTGTGAAGGGTTTTAGAGAGGCCCACACATCTGACCCTGGTTTGATGGAGTGTGATCCGTTTCCACACAACAGCGAGTGTCGCTCCTGCTGCCTAACAGACTTCCCATCGGCCTGTGCTGAAAGCCCCGCCCTTGCGGGCGAGCTGTGGCCCTGGACTGGCGTGCGTGACCACTTCATGAACAGGCCTTGACAATGGATGAATGCAGAATTAACATGCTGTGTTGAGCGCTAACGGCAGGTCGCTGCTTTTCTGCAGCAAATTCCACGTTGCCTTTCCGATCTCGCACTTTGCCTGCTGTGCTGTGTGTCCTGTTCGAGATCAGCGGCGCCTTTCCTCAATGTAGGAGATGAACAAGGCAAAGACTCAGAACAAATAAGAACCAAGCACATGAAAATGAGCAAAGAAAGTGAAACTGAAGTTAGTCCCTCTGGGAACGCAGATTAACCAACATTACAAGGGGGAAAGATTGGAACAGGATTCAAAAAGAGTGGGTAGGATTTACTGTGTCACTCCCGACAACCACGCTTTAACAGCTCAGATACACAAGTGCAATTACCGCGCACCTTGACTGCAAAACCCTCAGGCACTATAAGATAAATGACATAAAATATAAAACATCCATTGTTCTCGGCTTGTTCATTTCATTTTGTGTTTCCGAGGCGAAACGACAAAATGTCAAATTGACAGTACGCAGTATTCTCAGGTAAGAGGCTGTACCTGAGTGCACTTCAGCTACTACACCTTTCTGCCTGAAAACGAGCCCATTAAGTACAATACTTTATTGTGTAATTACACACTCGCCTCAGCATTGCCCTTCTGCAGGTCAGATCATTACGGCTCAATGAACAAGCTAAACCCTTTTCAAAATAAAATCATTGCACACGTTTTTAAAATTAATTATTTTTTTTTTTTTTACAGAAACTTGCGAACAAAGGGGTAATTCCGTACCAACCATACCTCTGATATAAATAAATGAAATTCCTTGAAAAACGCTTCCAGCCACATTACATCACATGTAAATAAAAGTTTAAAAGATGTTTAACTGCAGGAAGACATTTACATACTTCTCTGTGATTGTCCTGTCAGAGTACAGCTGGTATGGTTTAACATATTGTTTATATCCCATGTATCCCTCAGTGACATGAGAGATAGTCTTTCTTTGATGGTAGCATTATTTTTGAAAGGAATTTTTTTTTTTTTTTTTCTCCAGTCAGAAATTCTCAAATACATCCCATGTGTAGAACAACCCTGTGTTAAACAAAATTTGTTCAATTCTGACAGCTCCTGGAATAAAACAAACCCTTTCATTTGACAGCAATATCTGACATTTTCTGACATAAAGGTGCGTCTGATAAGAAAGATTTGTGTGCCTAGGAATGTGATATCATCCATGAAATGTATAACCAAAATTACCATATTTCATCCGTTTCCACGCGTCTTTAAGTTGGTTTCCAGTCAAACGGCACGCACTAAGGAGGATGGGTTAAAGAACATCAAACAAGTGTTTTCACGCTTTTCATTCGCTGATTCTCATTCTGTGAAATGAAATGATAGGGCACCTCGACAGAAATCTTTGAAGATGAAAGATCTGTCGAACCTGCCACCAAGTCTCTCATTTCCAGTATATTCACTTAGTTGTCATTATAAATTCTTTATGATTTTTTCCCCACATTCTTACACCATTCACCTTTTTTTTTTAAAATTTAAAGGTTTTATTCTTGTAGCCTTAGATTCAGGAACCATTTCTATCTACTTAAAATAGTATAAATGCCAAATGTATTCTTTGATGAAGTGGTTATTTTGCTTTAATTTTGAACAATGATTCAGAACCAATTATTTGAACTCATACCTAGGTAGCCAGTTTATACATAGATTTTTTTCTAGTGTAAAAAGCCTACAGTCTCACGCACCAACTCATCACGACCTTTCTAACACATATTTGTCATGTGAAAAGGGGGGTCGACGACTCCTCCAATCAGCCTAGTGCAATATCCTTGGCACAGATGATCCACCAATCAGAATATTGTCTGAAAATTGTCCTAATGTAAGTAATCTGAGAATCATCTGAGAATTCAGGCATGACATTTTTTATGGTACTCTCATTTACCCCTAAATATATTGATTGTGAACACAAATTACTATGTATAAAAAGGCCAAATCAGTAAAAAAGGTAAAAATAAAAGGGGTATCTAAAACCTGTTTTAAAATATGATAAATAAGATAATAACCATATCCATATACATGAAATGCAATAAAGATTTTACAGATATCTAGACATAGTACCCAGTATAGTGCATACAAAGTAGTGATTTAGTTATGTGGTTTAGTTCAATTTAAAAAAGTGTTAGGGGCACATGTGTTGGTTCAGCATTCCCACATGGTTTTATTTCCCATTATAATTTACGCACAAATAAATCAACCAATCAGAGATGATACAGATAATTATGGTTGGATGACCAAGATGTTCCCTGAGATTTGAACATAATTTTCAGACAATTGAGAAGTGAAGGGGTCAATGCAACAGACTTTTTTTGTTACTACATTTTATACTGGTAACTGTGGGTTAGGCTTTAACGATAGTATGTTAAAAAAAAAAAAAAAAATATATATATATATATATATATATATATATATATATATTTGTGGTTCCCCTTGGCTATTAAGATGACTTTACTGTCATAATGTTATGATTTCTTAAAATACCGTCCTTGTCCCTCGCCGTGCATTGATATTTTAGTTTCTAAAGAATGTGTACTTAAACCCATAAGTGTTTGTGTTTGTGCGGCTAAAAGACGTATTATTTGCTGAAACCTAGTACAGCAGAATACACGTCTTCCTGTCAGATAACCTTGATTGGCATTGAGCAGTGTTTAATTCTGCCAGCACCTGGAAGAGCAGAGTACACTGCTCAGTTTTCGCTCAGGCCCGGCAAACTTTTGCTTCAGTTGTGTTTGTTTTTTTTTGCTGCTTGTTCTCGTTTTTCTCTTTTTGGGCACGAGTTATTGGCAGCGGAGTGGATTGTGTTTGTGTGCACTGGAGATTTCTCAAGCAGCATCCGCCACCCACAGTGAGCGGAGCAACTGATGATTCCGAGCAGCTATGCCTTTACGGAGAGGCCACAAATGTTTTCAATTACGCTCCAGGTAATAGATTTTAGAGCTTTTCGCGGCATGTTGTCACAAACAAACTCCGACACAGCACCACTGGTTCTCGATGGGATTGAGATGAGGATTGAGACTGTGCCGCTGTAGGACACGCAATGTCACTTCAGCCTCTTGCTTTGGATCCTTGTCCTGCTGAACGATGAATTTCCTCCGAAGCTTCAGTTTTTTTAGCAGACTGAAGCGGGTTCTCATTCTGTATTTGCCTGTATTTTGCTCCATCCATTCTCCCTTCGGTTCTAACAAGATGCCCAGTCCTGGCTGATGAGAAGCATCTCCACAGCATGGTGCTGCCACCACTATACTTCACTGTAGGGGTGCTTTGTCTTAAGGCGTGGGCAACATTAGGTTTGCACCGCACATAGAGCTTAAAATTTTGGCCAAAAATCTTGGTCTCACCTAACCACAAAGTCTTTTTCCCACTTCACAGCTGGGTCACTTTAGCAACCGCTTCTTTCTTACCACCCTCCCATACTGGCCAGTGTTATGCATGGTTGAGGGACGGCCTGTTCTTGGCAGTGTCTGTGTGAAGCTGCTTCCACTTCTTTATTATACAGTACTGTGCAAAGGTCTTAGGCACATGCAAAAATAAATCTGTAAAGCAACGATGTGAAAAGTTTCTAAATACAAAATAGCTATAAAGGGCAATAAACAAAAAAAAAAAAGAAAAAGAAAAAAAAAAGATTATTTGGTGTGATTATTCTTTGCCTTTAAAACAATTTTTAGTAGACAATCCGCTGGTAGGTTATTCCAAGCATCTTAGAGAACTTTCCACAGTTCTTCCACAGCCTTAGGCTGTCTCGCTTGCTTCTGTCTGCCCAGGTAATCGCAGACAGCCTCGATGATGTTGAGATCAGGGCTCTGTGGAGACCATCCCATCTGTTGCAACTTTTTCTTTCGAAAAATGAATGTTCGGACATCTAAAAATTACTTTTTTTCTACTGACAAACTAATATAGAAGACACAAAATGAACGCCAAAGACTACATTCATGTTAAAATGTTAGGATGCCTAAGACTTTTGCACAGCACTATGTATCCAGCTGTGGTTTCTGGGATATCATTTTGTACCCTTTTTTATAAAGTGCCTCTCTATTACTTTATATAATACATTTGTATTAGTTTGTCTCTTGTATTACTTTAACTTCTGTAAAATGCTTTTTGATTTTAATTTTCCTTCACAAAATGTACGTTAATATTGAGCTGTTTAGAACGCTAACATTCTTTATTTTTGGGATTACATTAAACATACATTTGTCAACCTTAAGGCGACTGAATAAGAGAGATTTGTAGTTAAATGTGTGAGAGGTCAATGATCATGAATATAATATATATATATATATATATATAAATACCTCCTGACCTTTTCCCTGTTAACGGGCAGGCCACGGCTATACAAGCTTAATTTTCTCTGTTTTAAACAACGCAAATCCAGGGAATTGCCGGTCGTTTAAAAAAAAAAAAAAGACTTCTCAGGAAATACACTGAATCTATTTTTTCTATGGTTGCCATGTTATTTACTGATATTTACTGTATTTGCTCAAATATGTACTGATCAACTACACATGACTGTTTCAGACAATATATATCAACTTTTTTGCTGGAATGCGTGATATTCGCAATCCAGTGCAGCTGAGCGTGAGACGGCTATGTTTAAGATGAAAATCTGACTTGACATCTCCCGGCACCGTGGTCGAGGTGTAGGAACTTACAGGCAGCGACAGTGGGGTTCGCAAGGTTAAAGCATGACATTTAAAAGCACAGCACACTCAGGAAACCCATCACATGCCACCAACAGAGAGCCTTCCGTCTAGCCTCTGAATCACCCCCAGGAATGCCCGGTGAGGAATGGGATTATCTTTATAGCCTGTTTAGCGTTTCATGGTGGATTCATGATCTGTGGACATGGACTGGCTGTCACTTGATTTCCCCAGAGCCATAGCCACCAAGCGCCTCTGCAAAACATTGGATTCGCTCATTGGTTATGCATGGCATTCATTGCCCCCATACATTGCAGCTATGAGGAAAACGACCATAATTCTGATGGTGGCCTATTACACAATAACATTTATACAATGGTGCAACAGTGTATTCAGGGCTTTGTCACAACATGCGTTACGGAACTCATTTCAATTGGAAGTGGTTGAAGCAAATTGTGATCATTTGTATGTCTGCTTTTTTTCTGGGAATTCATTCAACTGTACTGCTTTGGTTAACTGTTAAAAGTGTGAAGCGTTTTGCATAGATAGCCGATAATCACTGGACAGGAAATCAGGGACTTAAATGAAAGGAAATAAATTGAAAAAAAGGGAAAAAACTGAAACACTAGGCCGGCATTGTTTCTCTCACGCTTAGAACAGCCCTGATACAATTGCTGATTCCTGGGACAGCTGGGTGACCTCAAGCCGCGTAAATCAAACGTTTCGAGCCGAGCTCAGAGATGCTAGCTGTTTTCGCTCCGCGGAATCTACGGCACGTCAAATCAGTTTGTTATTAAAGCCGGCCGCTACGAAATCGCATCACGTGTTTTGCTACGTAAAAAAAATTAAAAAATAAAGATGAATTGGTCGCTGCCAGGCGTAGGCCCGTGTGGAACTCTCTTTATCGGAAAGACGGATCGTTGCGTTGACTGAAGGGTTCGGTGTGGTCCCCAGGGACCGTCCCCGTTGCAGGGGACACTGCCTCTCTCTGGAGTCGGGTTCATTTCATGCACACACAAAAAATGGGTTGCCTGATGCAACCCATTGCAGGTTTTATTATGAAGATGGAATATTCCGTGGTCAGGGCGATGATGTTGCCATGCATTTTGTTATCATTATTGATGTTATTGTCATACCTAACATCACCTTTTACCCCATCGATGGTCTTGCTGAGCATTGCAAAACATGTCTGAACAGAAAAGGAGTTATGGGTATGTATCTAGAACTTAAGCGCTGGAATCTGACATTCTGGGACACTGTGGGGGGGGGGGGGGGGGGGGTAAGTTTGGTTAAAATTAAAGGAAAAAAAAAACCAAAAAATAAAAAACAAAAATCCAATTGCCAAAATAAA
>JAOYSI010054353.1:2918-25081 GCA_025775065.1 Hiodon alosoides
GTCACTCACCCAGCATGTGTGGCAGAATGTAAATGCCCAGGCCTGTCACTCACCCAGCATGTGTGGCAGAATGTAAAAGCCCAGGCCTGTCACTCACACAGTTCGTGACAGAATGTAAATGCCCAGGCCTGTCACTCACACAGTTCGTGACAGAATATAAATGCCCAGGCCTGTCACTCACCCAGCTCGTGGGGCAATTCGTGGCAGAAGACTGCCACAGAGGTGCTAATTCCTCCCGTCACATTGGCACTGAAAGCAGCCCCTGGCAAACACAAAAGACAGATTTCTTCCTAAGACTCACTAGGCACTTTTGTAAATCAACATGGGAGTCATGGCTAACTAATAATTATGCATTTTGCATATCTAATCTGTAATGGTACAGGTATATCGTACATTTCTGGCATCTTGGTACAAGTACAGCATCATTGCATAATTTAGTTCACCTATGGCCAGGCCGTCGCTGAAGTTGTGCATGCCATCGCCCATGATGACCATCCAGGCAATGCTGGCAATCCCAGCATCCTTCATCTGCTGGTCTGAGTGGCAGTGGCTGTGGGAGTGGCCGTGTCCGTGGCTGTGCTTTTTCGTTTTGGCTTTTCTGCCATTCTCCTTGGCCTTCTCACAGGAGGACTCTGGGTCGAGCCGATCTGATAGCTGGCTGCCGTTGTGCTGGCTGTCGCACGCCAACACTGAACTGTCTGACCCTGACAACACAATAAAACCTGATTCATTCAATATCCATGACAATAACCGCGATTTCTGATTATCGCTTATTTCAAATAGCAATTATAAGGGTCAGAAGTATTGAGCCTTGACTAAGTAACCATAGATAATTAGAAGCAAAATTTCAGGAATTTCGACTGGTACGACAGTGTTCCTTAGTACACTGAATGGAGGCTGCTTGCACTCCACCAAACCACAGTGCTACCCTACCCTCAGCGGTCAGCGGCTTCAGGTGCATCCACTCCGCATCCGAGCGCCGGTTCAGCTTGTGATCCGACAGTTTCCTCCCGATGTTAGCCTCGTCCCCTTTCCTCATCTTCCTGCACCAGCCCTCCTGGGGAAAACAAGCAGCATGTCCCTGTGAGTGGAACTGTGTAGCATACACTATAATAGCGTAACAATATTTGACCGATGACTACCGATGCCTTTTATTCTGCGACTATAGCAGGGATCTCTAATCCAGCGGTTTCCTTTCAAATATGAAGTGTGTAACCATCAATTCTCCCAGAAATATTTGAGCAGATGGGCCAAATCCTGCGAGAGTGCATTGGACATTGTGCTTCACAAACACCATAAAAGCACGCAGTACAGAACTGACAAGATGGTCTGTGTGTCATTAACTGTCCTTTTTTGTTTAAAAACATTTTTTTAAATAGCGCTGCGTTTGCTAGCTAGCCCGATCGCGGTCTAACTAGTCTGTGAAGGTCTAGCAATCGCTTTGTTTTCATTGCAACGCCTTGTCTTTTGCCAAAGTCTTTTGTCTTTACAAAAAATGGGTAAGTTATTGTAGGTATCTTGATTAGTCTCCTACTGGAGCTCTGGCACAGTTAATATACAGACAAACTTTTATAAAAGCTATCTCCAATTGTAGGTGTGCTGCAGTGTATTTCACTCCCTGCCTCGTGCCTGAAATAACGGTGCCACACACCAAATCTGTTCACTTGAAAACCAAAACCAAGATCTGTGCTAACCACACCTACACTCCTGTCTGTGCTGGCCACACGTAGACTCCTGTCTGTGCTGGGCATACTTTTATGTATATTGGGAATACTTTTATTTTATTGCCTGATTTGTGAAGGTCAACAACCTCTTTTTCATTTAATTTCTGTGTTCTCAGGCCTTTCCTGTGTTGATGAAAGACTAAGGGAGTATAGCCCTTTTCGTAGCCTGGATGACCACTTAAGATAAAAAGTTAAATCCTAAATTGGAATATATATTAGATATTAGATTTTGTTCATAAGAATTTCTTAGGGTGCTGATAATAAGAAAATATATTCCTAACCCTTGCTAATAAAGTATTTTTTCATTGAACAATTTTAACTCAATTAAAGGTTAAACTTCTCATATTTTGAGTGTAAGATACTCAATGACATTTTTTCACAGGCTTTTTTGGTCGTATATTTACACAGGGTCAATAATTCTTGAGGACACAGTAGCTCCTGTGCGGTCTTCTGTGGAAACAGCCCAGTTTCCACGACCTTCTCAGCCAAGCGCTGTCCAATCGGAGGCTGTTTAAATGGCTCACTGAGAATATGGCGTGTTAGCTCAGCAAGCTTCCATCTCCTAAGAGGATCACCGGCCATTCCATGGGAGGGCAGGGCACTTCTTGAGCGATGCTCCAGGGTGCATCAGTTCCCATCTGTATTGCTGCAGTTAGCCGGACTCCCCATACATTCACCAGACATTACCGGTTTGATGTTGTTGATGCACTGCGCAGCGCCCTGAATTTGGAACAAAAGTGCAGAGAGTGCCTTCTGGAGCCAAGCCCTCCACAGACTGGCTGGTGTGATGCCAGCACTCGTACCACTTAGCCTGCGGCTGCCGTCACAACGGCTATGCTATACTCTCCCATTTTTGATGGTTACACATTTTATATTGAACGTTAGGTTATCATCATAAACCTGGTTTGCCGAGATAGAAATATTAACCATCAGATTTGCATTTGCTTTGGTGCCACAGAGACTCGGAAGATAAAACAGAATTATTATCTGACTCTGCGGACTCTCATAGTATTTATGACACATAATGTGAGATTTGGCACATCTGCTTCCGGTTTCTTGAAGGAAATAGCCCATTGTTGATGGTTAATATTTCAATTTCAGGGAACCACAGATATGATCATTACTCATTGGTTTTATATGCTGCCCTAAATCACTGATGTGGTTGTGGATGTGGATTGGGGCCTCCATTATCAAAGTCGGAGATCCCAGACCTATAGCTTCTGCATACATAAACACAACAATGCACAGTAAGTGATCTTCAACAAAAATGCCATTACTTACTGTTATACTAATCATTATAAATAGCTACATTGGAAACCCAGAGTACCCAGAGAACAAAGTCTTACCCCAAGGTTTCTGTAGTGCTTGACCAGGCCGATGCAGTGTTCGATGATGAAGAGCAAGTAGATACCTGCCAGTGCGGTCAGCCCCTTCCATACCCCATCGAATTTGGTCAGCAGATCTCCCTCCTCCTCTAGGCTGGTATTGTGACTGTGGTCATGTTCACCCTGGGACTGAAACAGCAGGGGTGCGTTACCTCACATTGTACATTGCAAAGCTAACAACAGAACAGAAGAGCAAATATAATAAAAATTGGTCTCCGAAAAGTGACTGCCAGTGAACATGTACGTGTAAAAAATCCATCTGAGGAGAGGTCAACGTCTCAATGGCTGCACACGCATCACAGAGAACCGCGCATACAATCAAGACAGCAAGACTGCACTGGGAAAACTACCTTTAAAAAGTTTTTAAAATAGCAATTTTGAGTGTCCTCCAACTCTAACAGAGCTAGGAAGCCAAGCAAGACAAACATTAATGGACAAAAATAACAAAGTATTGTCTTGCTGCCTATCGGAGTGTATCCATTTCCCGCCAGTGCCCTATTTTCGGTGTGGTTCGCCTGACAAACGGTGAGGCTCAATATCCGATCTGACTGTTTGAGAGAAGGCTTTCATCTCTATAGGGCAATCTAGCGCTTTGATTACTGCCATTAGTGATACCAGCAGGATTTATAGGAGTCAAGCACTGATTCACAGTGCTAGCCGCACAGGATAGATCACGTTTAAGGGCTCGTCACAAGACGGGTAGCTAGAGATGTGACCTGAGGAGGAGGCTGCAGTACTCACGTGCGGCAGCAGGTGGAGTAGTGCATCGCCGCTCAGAGTCCCCACAGCCAGCGCTACCAGGAAGGTGAGCAGGAACTTGAAGCAGGACTGGTTGATGATGGGTACCAGCACAATGCCCAGCAGAGAGAGGAGGCTGATGATGGTGACGGACGTGAAGCCCCATACCCAGATCCACACCGCAGAGGAAGATGGCCCACTGACTTCTGAAACACAGCCAGCAGGGCCAACGCACAGACCTTAAACATCTATATAGAAAGCAAATATATTTTAATACTGAATAAGTACACATGTATGAATCTCTAAACCAGAGTAAAACTCAAAACCAATTGTTTATCAATTCAGAAAGTGTAATATCTACTGAATAGAACTTTTTTCAAGGATAAAACCAAAGTGAATATAATGGGACCTTTGGTACTATGACTTCTACTCCGGCTCCTTAACCACTGTTATCACTAAATGCAGGAATCACAGGTTTTAATATGGTAACACTTTTTAAATGGCCTTGAGGCAGGCTCTGCATCCAGCTCATTTCAAACTGAAGTGACATTAACCATACGTTCCTGCCAGACAGCCACACTCCCTGTAAGGAAAATTAAGTTACACGGCACACTAAAAGTATGCGAAAAACTTTTGCCTTTAAATAATTTTCCTGTTCCTTTACATCAGCAATTACTTTACGCTTTGAGCTTTTCATCAGCAGTCAGGGGAACATACAACTGTCTCATTTGCATTTGAAAGGTACTCATTTAAATCAGGCACAGAAGAAAAGCCAGGAAAAGCTATTTAACTCCACTGTTGGGCAGAGAATTGAAAGCGGGCATGTTCAACCACCCAGGGATCCAAGTGTCACTACTTGGCTGGCTGTCATTTTACAGGTTGTTTGCATAGCACAAAATCTTAACCAAAAAGAGTCAAAAACGGAGGAGAGCACTTAGAAAGGCTCGTCTGGCATCTGTTGTTAAATTCAGTGTGAAAGTCCAGATCGCAACCTGAAAGTTTATGAAAGAGGGCCATTTCTGCCAGTGTGATACATCGCAACAAAAGCATTTTACTACCCAGCTGAAAGAGTAGAATTGTTCGCTGCGTTCATCTAACAGGCAGTTAATTTCATGGCGGTCTTCATGACACATATTCCCCCTTCCATAAAAAAGCACACTCAGTAATTGCCATGCCAAATTAAACTACAAAGGGCACCCTGTAAGTCAGCTGAAGAGCTTTGAGTGCCATGGTCTGCCCTATCCACAGCACAAGCATGTGAGGCCGTTTCGCCCAAATGCCCATGGGCTGCACGGTCATGGGCGATGAGTCTTCCTGCGAGGCCCATTTGACCCCAGGCTAGCGCAGGAGCCTTTCAGCCCTCCCTCGGTGACCATCTCAGTGTGCTCAAGAAGAGGGTCAAAGTCTAAAGGCCAGCTGCTTGTATCTTAAAAGGGTCTTTTTACCGTGATGTCCGTCTCTGATTAATGCAATTCCTCGACTCATGACCAACCTTTTGGATGCTGAAAGAGAATACCCCAAAGCCCAGGGCTGATCTCTTCTACAGGGATCATTGGGGCTTGCTCACACCACCCTGAGGATGAGAGATGGTCATAAGCCACAGCCCCAATAGGGATCCTTGGGGCTTCCCTACTTCACCCAGAAGAAGAGAGCAGGCCATAGGCCACAGCCCCTACAGGGAGCCCCCAGTACCAGACTAGGGGTAGGGGGGCTTCAGAACCTGCACATTATAAAAAGGGACAAAACTGTTCAATTACTTAGTTTGGAATTGTGCCCATTGGCAAGGGATTACCATTAAATCTTTTTCTTAATCAATCTTAAGGGTTACCCTAACCTTAATCAATACATGTATACCTGCTTGAGTCAAAGTCAGTCAAGGCTCCTTTGACTTGATTGATAATACGACTATGTAACAAGGTGCTTGTTTTGTGTGAACGCGTGTAACTCCAAAGAAGCTCAGCAAGCAAGAACACTAGCAAGGCCTCTGCACCCAGGAAGCACCCACTCAGTCAACTGCAGCTATGAGCCTTTGGATCCACATCGCAACAGCACCAGCACCGTTCTCACTGTTCAGACAGCGCTGAGGAGACGGGCGGCCAGACACTATTCAACCCACACGTCCGAATCAGCAAAAAAAACAACACAGACTAAAAGACTCTTTATCATCCAATCAAGATCTCATTAAACAGGGAAACTCTGATGAGATCCAATCAGAGACCGAAGTGGTGATCATAACTCAGAACAGATCAGCTGCACCACTGTCAGCTCCCTACTCAACTCCAAATGTTTGTAGCCAAGGATACCACTGGATACCACTAGATACCACGAGCATGCCCAGGAAAACCGTGAGACATCTGGTCACCTAGGAAACAGTCCCCCCCCCCCCACAGCTTTGTCAAAACTGTGGGTCTGTTTTAGGATGGTGTAAGAGCAAGAACCACAACACAGAATAATTACTTATTCCATGTCAAGCAATTTAAACAACACAAAAGAAAAGCGACTGTAGGAAAGAGCCCATCAGCTTGGCCTGAAGTGCCACACTGCCCCTCCTCCAGCAATCAAATCAAAAAATTGTCATAAACACGAAAACAAATGCATGGCCAAACCCATCAACCATAAATATTCATGTTAATTTTCCGCTTATCACAAGAACATTGTAAAACTTTTGCCTACCAACATACAGGCTGCATGCCAGAAACTATTGTCAACACTGCAGCAGACGCTGTTCTATAAAGGGGACAACTCCCAGTAAACATCAGTCTGCAGATGCCCTGTCATTAAAGTGAGCAGTGCTAACGAAGGACAACCACCCACGCGTCATATCACAGCAGCTTCATGGGTCAGTAACGTGGCGTGAAACAACGCCATGAAAAGACCCTAAACATCAGCTTTGGAGTGCACGGAGGCTGGTGAAGTGTTCGCAAAGTGCAGAGCATCATCACCGTCACGGTAGGTTACTTCCATAACGCGCTTTGTCCCAGGCTCAGTCCTCGAGCATCTTAAAGACAAAGCCAAATCACGGGGCCCTTCACGCTTAACTTGGCACTGCTAGGGTGAGATATGCCGTAACGGGGGGCTGCGAGAAGGGACGCAGTCATCTGTGCAAGTTTTCTAATTACGCTCCCCCCCAGCCCCGTCTAAAAGATGGCACTCCGCACCGCTTCAACATTTTAATTGGCAGAAAAACGCTTAGCCGCCGCTTCGCTAATCCCCTGGCGTTTGCGGCGGTGGGGGGGTGGGGCAGGGAAGGGGCATGAAACACCCCGGCGATTTCCCCTCGCGCGCTCGGAAACAGGCCCTCCACGACAGATGCAGGGAGGCTAATGAGCTGTTATCCATGCGTCTCCGCATGCCTCTTCCTCATCACCGTCACCACACAATTAGCTTAATCATCCTGGGAGCGCTCCTGGCTGCAGCTAATGACACCGGTGCGAAGATACTCCAGGACTGCCGGCTGTATCCGCACAATGCTAAAGATTAAACATTAAAGATGGGCCAGGAATAATAATGAAGGCCATCGAATGGTGCACAGGAAACAGAACTTTTTAGGTGTTCTTTATGTCCTCTCTGTTAATGCCTCAACCCACTTATCACCTTTTTTTTAAACCACTCGCCACTAATCATAGTTTAATTTAAATGGTATTTTATATATTTTTTTGTATGCCAAAGCTGCGCAGATGAGTTGTACCGTCTTAAATGAATTATTTACAATTCATACTACTGGAAGCTGTACTGGACTTCAGAAGTCAAGTTAAACTGTACTTTGCGTATCTAGCTACAAAAAAACAAAAAGGAGATCTGACAGACACTAAGAAACTGGAAAGTATCTGTCTCTGTAAAGGGACACCAAAGATGTTCAAAACTTCAAAACAATTCTAGCGAAATTGGACAGCAGGAAGAATAATCCGTCAGTAATACTGGCAATTCAAGTTCCTATTAGTTCCCAGACATTTTAATAGTAGTGATCATACTCTTGACAATAGCGTGAAGCGGTTAAGGTGACAAGCTTGTAAACGTAAGGTTGCCGGTTCATGTCCCACCCCAGCTGGTGTACCCTTGAGCAAGGTACTTAACCCGATTTGCTTCAGTAAAATATCCAGCTGTATAAATGGATGAATGTAGAAATTGTAAACTTTGTAAGTCGCTTTGGATAAAAAAGTGCCTGCTAGAAAAAAACAACAAAAGGAATAGGACTACATTTTCGTACCTGGGAACCGTTTGGAATTAACATTTTGTTCTAAAAATTCTGCATAATTTAACAACTTTCTTACACAAGTTTGTAGCTGAAGAAGAGGTGTGTAGATTTTTTCATCATAAGCCTTGTTTTTTGTGTACATTGAAACACTGAAAGTATTTGTAGGGGTTTGAGGGCATCTTTAAAACTGCATTAATTATAAATAATATATTAAGTTATGTACGAACTGGATATGTATTTACAGATATAGCTAGTAAAAGTAAACAGCTGTCTGATGACGGTTTAACGAAAAGAAAAAAAACCCATAATGATGGTAAGAGACAAGAGCACATTATCTTTCTATGGGTTCAATTGCAAAGCCATGTCATGTCATGTCAATTTTCACAGTAGTCACACAGCCGTGGGGCAGGAAAGGGGATTGTCCAGCCAGAAATTAATAGTGTTAATTTAGAGAATGGCATCCTGGGCCTGTAGGTTGAGTTCTTCTATGCCCTGGAGCCAAGGACAACAATGTCTCTAGGAAAGATCAAGCAGCATAAATGGGTACCACAGTCACAGCCTCTCCTGTTTATGGACAGGCATTGGCTACGCCAAAACCAAATATATGCACTAGGCTACAAGCAAATGAGCCAGTGATTCTGGGGAAGATGTTCTGCGCTAACTCTTGCCAACAGGTCTTCGCTGCACCTGAGCCAACTCTACGTGAACCCTACCTGAGCGTGGGGGCTCCAGGGTGGATGGATGTACATCCACCTGGTGGCTTTTTCTGATGCAGGCGCGGCTGTCGATCTGGTACAGCAGGGCGGGGCACAGGTAGGTGAATTCGGTGGGAGAGATGAGACTTTCTGGGCTCAGCCCGTAGTGCTGCAGGAGCAGGGTCAGGTTCAGACACTGAGGGAGACATAAGAAAGAAGCTGGTGAAAAGAACAGGAGTGACAGCCATTAACTGCAATGTGTCCAGGAAGTCCTGGGATCCTGATTAAATATATTAACCCCTCAATACGGTAGGCCCAATCACTAGTTTCCACCATTTTGTTTTTTAATCAGCCATTTCTTTATGCAGGGGAAGAAAGACCTACAGCATTTCTAACGTTACATTCTTAGGTCTGAGAATAATCAGTAATAATCTGACGAAAGCATTGAAAGACTGCACAAATGAAAGCATGAAAGTACCAATTCAAATAAAGACACTCTCTTCTAATATGGATCCAATAAGGCAGATAAATCATAACTGTGCATTCACAAACAACCAAGCTGTTATCAAGAGTTTCTAAATGCAATCTCAAAAGGACTTATTCGCTTATTAACTTCCCTAGCTAGCACTCTAAAGGGGCTCTGCCTTAACAATACTGTCACTCCTTTTTTAAGCTGCCCTTTAAATAATAGTTAATAAGATGTAGGCTCTTGTAAACATACCTCATCGTGCTGGTGAGTCTTGCCCACATGATGGCCGGCCAGGGCCTCAGGTGCCATGTGCAATGGGTTGTCTGGGATTTCTCTTTTGTGCACACGAAGGCGCATCTCCCCATGACCGAGGTCTTGACCATGTGCATCATTTTGGTCACGTTCCTGATTACTTGCAGACTCCAGTTTTTCAATGGGCCGCAGTTTGACAACGCCCCCAAGGTCCGTGGGGAGCAGACTATCCTGAGGGGGCAGGGGAGCAGGCGTGAGGGTGGGGTCACCTCTGCTTTTAGTACGGAGACCTTTGTTTTTGGAAGGTTTCCTAGGTCTCTTGGTCCTAGTGTCAGAGGGAAGAGGTACCTGGGATGGCTGCACCTCAAGGTGCTGCTTGGGGTGCTCCAAGTCTGTGGCGTTGTGTGGCTGTGTCTGGTGAACCATGCTGCTTTCTGTCCTGTTGTGCTTGTGAAGGTGTTTATGGTGATGCTCACGGTCGTTTGGCTGCAGCTCGTTTCTGTGATGTCCGCTGTGGCTATGTCCATGGTCATGGTCATCATGGCTGAGGTCGCTCTTGGTGGTAGGTCTGGCCGTAGGGTTTTTATGCTTCCACCCTGCCTTCCGGGTGCATGGAGAGGCCACCAGCTGGTTCTCCTCCTGCTCCGTGTGCGTTTTAGGGTGTGCGTGCTGGTGGTTATGTGGGTGAGACGGGCCGTGGGAGTGGTGTCCCTCCTGCACATCCAGCATGTCCAGGTGAGCCACGTGGTCATGGCCTAGGTCGTCATGTTCCAGCTCCACCAACCTCACCTGCCCTAGGCCAAGGCTGTGCAACAGGCTCTGGAAACCGCCAAAGTCCAGATGGTCTCTGTCACCGTAGCGGCGGAAAAGCTGCTGGATGTAGAACTGCTGTTCGCTCACGGCTTCATCCTCGGGTGGCTTGCTGGGCCCCCCTGTCTGGAGGTAGGGCGTCTGGGAGATCTGCAAGTCATTGTGGTCATGTCCCCCGTGGGCGTGGGCGTGGTGGTGACTGTTGCCATGACAGTGGCTACACTGGTGGAACAGGACAGTGACCACACACAGAAAGCAGAACCTCGTGTGCACGTGTACTCTCATTGCTTCTTCGCTGCAAGATACCTGAAGGGAGCGCAGGAGAACTCATATCACTCCAAACCACCAGTTAAAGGCATAACAATGTCTAAACCAAATAAAGTGCACCAATGAATGGGGTTTTACACTGTGCCATGTGCATTCAGTGAACCCTGACAAAGCTCCAATAAAACAGAAACACCCATAAAGCTCCCGTCAAATGATTTTCCTAAGGACTTAGAGGGAATTTGAGGACATTGATCAGACAAAGCTGTAAAAACAAAGTTTGGCTGGATGGTCAGAAATGCACATTATTACACCGGCACATTTTTCCTTTCTTACTGTGTCTACATTGCACCTTCCACTTTTACACAGGCTGTGTAAATAATGCAACTAAAATATTTAGCCGTTTGACAACTGTGGGGGAGGCATCTCAAAAGTTCTAGTTAACTAAATGATAGAACAACTAGAGTTTACTTAGAAAGCACTGAAGTTCCTACCATGTTGCATGCGAGTGTGAATTTCTACTTTTGTCACAAGGATTGAGGGATTGAGGATTGAGCAAATCTAGATGACAAGGATGAGACAGGTCTGTCGACGAGACATCATACCAAGAACCGTGGCACCATGGAAATCATGACACGCATTGACCTTCTTAATTATACAATGGCTTATGAAGGCTGGACTCAATGAAGGCTTGACTTGCCCCGATTATCGGCTTCCCATTAATCTGGAACCAGAGAATGTGCGATCATAAATATAGCTCAATATAAAAGAGATTTAATAGCCACCATTTGACATTCAGTGCTAATGTAGTAGTGTCCATTAAAGCTGACCTGGAAATTACCATTAAACACACACATTAGACCTTTTCACTGGAACACTAGGCATACTGAAAATCCCAAAAGTGAGGGAAATTCAGGAGAGAAAGAACACAAGGGTTTGTCCTGCAGGTAGACAACACACATTTGTCCAGCAGTTTTCACAACCCAACAGAGCAAAGGCTTTGGAAGATGGATAACTTTGCCCAGTTACAACACTGTGGAAAAGAGCATTTCCATTCTGAACAACATTCACCTAAATAGAATACAAATACTGCTCAGAATGACGTGCATCGATCAGAGCAATCTCGTCCTACAATGGAGGCACAGACTGAAGTCATGCAGGCACAGTGACCTCCACCACAGTGGAACCCCGGGAACCTTCATCTGTAGGAACATGGTACCTAGAGCACACGGAACATCTTCAGGTACATGGGCCATGGCTGCTTAAAACGTCAGCTATGGTTTCTAACCTTGAGAAGTCCCCTTTCAACCTTACATCTAACTGGATACAAGAAACCCATGAACACATCCAATCATGTTTAAACTTTGTAAGTTACTTCCTTTTACTTTGCATCTCTTAACACTCTTCACCTGTTTAACCTCACAGGTGGAGTATTTTCAGGGAACGAAAGTGCCTTTGTGCCTTACATGACCTTCAGGACACCCCAGAAATCAGCCAGGATCTGTTTTAGTCTGAAATAACCAGCTCTGTATTTATACACTTTTGTTCACAGCAAAAAACATTTGCTAAGCAATCTATTTAACAAACACTAATTTAATCTAGATGTTTTAGACTAAATATAACATATCATCAAATTTCTACGGGAGATTGTCCTGATTTTTATGTTATGTAAAAAAAAAATATATAAGCAGCACTGTGCACTGTCCAACAGAAGCATAAGGCTACCCAGTGAAATTAAAACAAATGATCACTGAGATTTGCCAGCCACAGTCAGAAAGGTGCACCATTAGCGAAAACCATTTATTCTCATTGGAAGGACATGAATAGCGATTTAAAAAGCTACCCGTCATTCAAACCACCCTTCATATGACATTAAAATGACTAGTAACGTTTCAACCCACAGCAGTCCACTTTATAATCGACCTATTTTATAAAACTTGCAATCACATATAATCACTATAAGCAACGACTGCAAGTAAACATTTCTGTAGCAGAAACTTCAATTTAAAAATTATTTCCAGTATCTTACGACAAAAATTCTGACTCTTAAAGTGCAGCTGCAGAGCTGTTGTCTGAAATACACCACAGATGATTGGTTTATGAATGAAATAATTTTTCTTACTCACAAGGACTTGCTTCTTTGCTCCGTTTAATAATCTGAATTGGATTTGGCTACTGTGGTCCGATTTTCCAGCACAATTATAGTTGTATTACACAGCTACAAACAACGCACCGTTTATAAACTTGTATTGACTGAACTATGACCCCTGTAAGAGATAGGATGGGGCAAGACCGGAATTTGTTTCAAGATAAAGTTTTGTTCACAAAAACACACTGTTTATACAATAAACTCTTTGTTGAAGCCACGACATTTTCAGAGATATCAGTCCATTAAAAAAAAGTATTATATTTAACTCGTGGCCATATTTTAATATACTAGCCTATAACACGAAGGAGGAAATCAACTGAGCTGAGAAAAAAAAGTTATATTTTTATAACTTCCTATGAATGTGGTCAACAGTGCCAAACAACTTACAGAACAGGCCAGAGGACAGCAAAAAAAATTAAACGTACATAATAAACATTAGAACGCAGTCTTCCTGATTATACCTAATAATGCAAATTAATCAAGAGTTTGCCAACGAGCCACTGTACCTACATTTATGGCTTTATAACCAGATAGGGGTGAAGCTCACGCTCCCAGCCTTGGCAGTTTACCACAGCTGGGCAACACAACCTAAACCCTAACCCCTGCATCCCACAGCTCCGCTCTGCTGACGTTTACCATCGCCTAAGAAGCTGCAGATGGAATTCCACCAATAGAAGCCTGTATGTCGCTGGCGTTGTGTCTTTTGCGGCTGCGGAAGTCTCCCCGGACAAAGGCATTTAGCAGACACACGCCGCAGCACAGCCACGTGTAGACAGAGTCCCTCTGGCCTCGGTCTCCACACAGCCAGGGACTGCCGTCAATACAAATTAAAAAGAAGACCAGAGGAAACAGTTCTGATACCTTTTTGGAAAACTATTAGAGCTTTTTCAGTCCATTGCAGGCCAAGCTGGCCTGTGTGACATCTGAGCAGGGGGCTGGGATTGTAATCACAACATCTGGCCTTATTATAAAGTAGGAGTCACACTGCTTACTTACCATATTCCAAGGTTACTTTCAACACAACTGTGAACGAAAGTAAAATTTAAAAAAAATTAGTAACATGAATGAACAGAACAAAATAAGTATTAGAGATAAATAATATTACAGTTTAATATATCAT
This sequence comes from Hiodon alosoides, assembly GCA_025775065.1. Lineage (NCBI taxonomy): Eukaryota > Metazoa > Chordata > Actinopteri > Hiodontiformes > Hiodontidae > Hiodon > Hiodon alosoides. The sequence continues at coordinate 16,720 of JAOYSI010054353.1, forward strand.
AACATCGACAACAAATCAGTGACACCAATCAGTATTTTAAACGTACGAAAGAAGCACACACAGCGAGCCTTACAGGTTTGTGAAGAAAATAACCTCTCTAGCTTACATAAAATACCAACCCTTGTGACTGGGGATGAAACAGATAATCTAAAATGACACTGTGGATGAGAAAACTTAAAAAATGGAATTGAATTATGCAATGTTTCTTGAATTCTGCATATTGTATAAACACGAAATATCTTTATTTCAATCGTACACACAACTCGCTGCAAAATTGTTCACATCCCATGAATGTGCTAACCGGCTTTCGGAATCAATTAGCTGAGCCATTGCAGCGTGTAACTGTGGCTGTGAACTGGGCTGACGGTTCATTGAGAAAGGGCATGGAAACTGCTAACGTGTTTAACCATGTTTAACTCTCCACATGAATCCGACATGGACCACAAGTCCACTTGTTCCATTAAAAGACTTGCTCATTTGTATGCTCTCAGCGTAGCTATGCATTTCTGCACCATATCATCCTTTTAGGGACAGGAATGGCTGATTCTCTTGCGTTTTCAGAGATACAAAGACAAAAAACAAAACAAAAATAAACCGGGAACCCCCCCCCTCAAAAAAAAAAAAAAAAACATATCCCTATCGATCATCGCTTAGTTTAGTCAGGACATGGGTGTCTTAACACTGCACTAAATGTTATAATGTTGGAGTTCCCTTTTTTTTAGTCCACCACATGTAATTGAAGGGAAAGAGGTGTCACCAGTCAACCTGTTTACTTTGCCGTTGTCTATGCAGTGTTCTCTCAATACTCATTTCTACGCTGATCAAGGAAACGCTGTCTACAGCAACAGAACCTTCAGAAGAAGAACCCAATTACGGCGCAGCAGCCAGGAACTACAGAGCAGCTGAAGACAACTGCTTCTCCTGCCAATCGTTGCCATTGAAAATTAAATGAAAGTAATGAGTGCTGTGTCTTTTTTGTATGCAGCAGAATTGTTTCAACACAAATCGGGTATCGGCCTACTGGTACCCCCTTTACAAAGATGTTCAAATACTTCATTACTCTTGGTGTTGAAATAACTGCATCGTGATATTCAGCTGAAAATGTAAATTAGCCAGAAGAAAACCGTGGACCAACATCATCTCTCTCTCAGAAGCAGGCCTTTTTGGAAAAGGAGAGAGACTAAAATAAAAAAAACTTGTGCAGTGAGCCTCATTTCAGTAGCTCTTGACTGAGGCTACAGTTAGGCTGAAGTACAGGGCAGAGGAAAGGAAGCACTCATGTTGTGGACGGGAACGTAAGAGGGCAACAAACAGCCTTTTGGTCAAAGACAAGATCATCAGACCGTTCAGGAGCCCTTGTCTGAGTCCAGGAACATTTTCCCGCTGAGATTACCTATGAGGTCGACAGTTTAAATAAAATAAATAAATAAATAAGCTTACATAAAAGTTGCATTGCGTAAAAACATCATAGCTCGAATCCAATCAAGTGAGAGGAGGCTGGGGGGCTTGTAGGCTTGTCAGGCCACATTCTTGATCTGGGTTCAAGACTCAAGGCTGCTCTAGCTCAGTCATCTCTGGCTGTGCACTCACAAGACAGTGCCGGAGGGACCCCTTAAGCTCTCTCATATGACTCTCACGCGGCCTGAGCGGAACAGCTCCGTGGCCACGCACATGGCGGCCATCCGGCAATGGGAATCCAGCAATGGAAAACTTCCCTTCCACAACAGCCTGAAGGTTGCAAATGGAAGACTGCTGCGACACTTGAGGTCAAGACGAAGCCACAATGTAATAGAGTTTGTCAGAGACCAGAGGAAGGAGACACCATGTCTGCTAGGGTAAAGCCAATAGTCTTAGGAAGTGAAAAGGGCGTTTACTTTCACTAGCATCCCAAAGGCCAAATCTGCCATTTAAGGAAGAAGCTAAACACGTATTGTTTGATGAGCAGAATGCTGGAGAACGCCTGACGACACAGGCCTCTTCATCTTCACCTATGCATGGTTGCTGAGATGGACATTCCACTGGCAGGAATCTAATACACTTTCATCAGCACTTGTCCACACTATCCATGCGAGTTTCCCCATTCCATTTATCTGGGAAATGATCACGGCGTGGTTCGTATTCTTTGTTATTGTGGGGAGTCCATGTATGTAATAATTGCTAATGTTTGAAACAAGCAAAAAATAAAAATAAAAATAAATCCTCCCAACAATCTATAACAAGCATATTTTTATTTCACTGTTAGAATGCGGAAGTGTCGTGTTTGTCTGCTGATAGAATACCACAAGGTCCAGAATTCATAGCGACTTTAAAGACAGCCCCGTTAGGTAAATGAGACGAGGACCAAAACCTGGGCTAGTTATCAAAACTCTAACTGAACAGCATGTAGAGTAGCTAGCAAGTCATTGGTCTCTGAACTTCTCAGGAGATTTCCTTTTCAATAACGTTTGTCATCATGCCCACGTTGTGCCTGGTAATTAGGGTTAGGGTCCTAATTACCAGGAGTGATCTTTTACAGTTTGCCTGCCAGAGATGTGACAGGATGAAAATATGATTTCAACACGTTAACAAACGCGATACAGGTCCAGATAAAAAAGACAATATGGAATGCAATTAGGCTACTCTCGGGTGTTTTCTAGGAGTTTCCAGTGATTTCCAATTTGTATTCATCCATTTCTAACAAGCTTATCATTGCAAAAATAGTCTAATGCCAGACCGTCAAAACGTCCTCATGCAAAACGGTTGGTTTTGAGTCAATGTCTTTGTAAGGACTAATAAAGCCAATGCAACTGCATGTTTTACAAACGGTAGGCCACCATATAGCTGCACTACGCACTGGCACTGTACACTATTCTAGTTTTCAGGTATTATAAGAGGAGGGCTGCAGAGCAACCAGGACAGGGCTTGATCGAATGTCATAATTATAACTAACACAAATCTACAAAGCCAGTAAAACTATCCAAATTTACAGTTGCTTATGTTATGTAAGTTTGAAGAGCTAACAAGTTAGCTATAAACACTAACCTGAACTGAGAATTCAATACTAAAAATAAGTATAATGCCACCTTCTGGTCAAAGGCTGGTATTTATTTTGCATGCCAGGCATTTTTACGTGGGAACCACAACTTGCAACCGCGTGTGATCTCAATTGCCTCGTGATCCATCAAAATGCCATTACGATCCTTCAATTGGCCACCACTAGCATAGACACTGACATGGGAAACAATTTAACAGACAGCCACATTACATGCCATTACTATTAACTCCCACCACCACTAATTCCTTGCATATCATTTAACAATTACCATGCCCACCAACTACTTGCCATTCCTTTGGTGGCCATTACAGGTAATGAGCAACCTGCACTTTAACTTATCAGCACCACCAACACTCACCTTGGGAAACACAAGGTGCTATAACACGATATAGTGCACAGCAAACGTTATGGAAATTTCCCTGCAATATGCCATCATTGAACGGTCATTTTAGCAATTTTTAACATTGTTTCAGCTCGCAGTATCAAACAATTACAAGGTATAATGTGACAATACCTTGGATACACCCCATCTTGACAAAATTAGATCCCGACAGATAGTGTGAAGTTTCTACGGGCCATTCCGAGTCTGGCTACTTTCTAGACCGTGAAATTAATATCAGCAACAACATGAAACATCAAGATTGCAATAACTGAATTTTGTGGCCGATACACACTCCCCTCCCCTTTCTGAACAGCAAATGCACAGAGCAATGTTAGCGGGCTTCCCCACCCCACAGAAATAGCACAGGTTGGAAGATAGGCAACAGTACATTTTATGCGCCTCTGAACTGATAAGGGAGCTTGGGAACACTACAGGCATTGAGACCAAGGTTGCAGGTCCTTGTTATCCATCAGGTAAGCAGCTGCCAATCTCCGTGTTCTGCAATACGGAGACAACTGTGAGAGCTCCCGTCTTTCCCAAGGCGTGCCTTACCTCTTCACTCCACACATGCAAGAAGAAGGTATCCACAACCCTGCTTTCACACCACTGTCTGGAGTAGGATATGGGCATGGTTCACTTTTTTAACTTAAAATGTCAGGTGACCAGGCTGAATAAAGTGGGAGGGAACGGTGAGTTAAGTCAGGGTACCTGCCAGCCAAAAGCACCCTGTGGATTGGTCTGAAGCATGCATCAGAATATTTCAAGCATAAGGTTAGACCCAAGCGGATGTCCAGAGAGGTAAAAACATCCAGCAGATTTATGTTAAACCCCACATCCCAGAGAATAAAAATCATATTAAAAACACAGAAGGTTGGGAAGACAGAAAATGCTAGAAAAGACACCTACGAACTATGAGAAGAATGGAAATTTGGGCAAGGGTGGGGGTAGCTAATCCAGGAGATTTTCCATGCTTGTCAAGCCGATTTGCACATTCCCAGTGAAGTTCTTTGTGGAGGACGAGTGAAGCGGGCTCTACGCATTAACGTTGCGGGGCTCCTTGCGGGTCCCGTCTCGTAGGCCAAATAGAGATGATCTCCAGCACACACATAAAGTCAGCACACACATTAGTCACGCTGTTATAATGACACCACCCTTCAGAGTCCGCACAAGTTTCTGGATATTTCACACGGTTGAATCCTATGGCCAGTGCCTGACTTTGCTGAAATGCTCACCTTCTACTTGAGTGCCCCAGAGCCTGACATGCACAAAAAATACACAAAAATGCCAGTGTACGGAGTGATCGCCCATAAATTGGTGTTGGCCGATATTGGGTTAAAAATGTGACATTGGTCATCGGCAACAGAACATCCGTGTGCAAAATGTTAACAGTTGCACTGATCTAGTTGTTCAGAGCCCAGAGTGACATGATAGGTGTGAGGGAGTTGTTTTTAAGATTCGAAGTTACCTGTGCGAAACCCGCTCCCAAGACGATGTCATCACCGGACTGAAATATAAGCTTTCCATCTGTGAAATACCTATCTGCAGCAGCACAGGGGCCTCCTGTCATCCAGAGGAACTTCTATTCATAAGGGAAAAGTTAGCTGCTTAACAGCTTTTATCCAAAGCTACTTACACAGCTTACAACTTCTACATCCATCCACTGAGGAGTAGATGCATGTGTGTAAATCTTTCATTTAAATAATGGTATCAGCACCAATATGGGTTTTCAGTGCCAATAGCTGATATTTTTATATCTAAATGGCCTGTTCTCAACAGTGAAAGGCCTTCAGATATGTGATAAAGTTGATGAACTGCAGCATGATCCAAAATAAGGGATATGTTATTAACGAGCGACAGAGCAATAGATATGGCATGAACCTCAGCATTCTACAAGTGCCACAAACATCTTCTTTGAAGTCCAGTTGAAACATAAAAGGGATAGTTTAAGGTACAACCTTCAATAATATTGTTATTCTTAGAACACTATGGTGACCCGCTGCAGACAAGCAGGTATTTAAAGGGGCAACCAATAACCATCAGGCAGCTTGGAAGGGAAAAGAGCACCGCCTCACTTGACACAAGTAATACAACATTTAATCAATACATAAATAAATATTATCTTGGTGAGCTATAGCAAATCAGCTTCTTATACCCCATCTTACTCAAGCATGGAACTCAAACTTCACACACCAATCCTGCTGCAACATACTGAGAGTAGAGTATTAACATGAACCGGTCATGTGCTGAGTTTGTGATTATGTGGAATTCAGTCATTTGCTTAAAATGCCAAGCCCTCGCAAAAAACTGAAGTCAAATATTGAACTATCAAGAATTGAAAAAACAACTAGCCAAAATTAAATTATAGATATTAGATCTGCAAAATTGCAATACAACCGATTGTAATTGTATTAATCTCAAGAATGGGGGATAAAACATTCAAACAGCTTTACATAATCCAGTGACCCTTCTACTTACTGTAACTACAGTTTTGATCATAAATGCAGCACATCTAAAAAAAAAATTAAATAAAACAAAATGAGTGAATCTGGCTATGCAAATCTCCTAAAATTCATAATTTTTTTAAAATTTGACTATTCCCCGAAACTGAACGTGAAGTGTCTGGCTTAAATACATAGCAAAACATAATTCAATCACGATATACACACACATATATATTTATATGAATAATTAACTTTATACTCGATTTATACAGATTTTGTACACTTTAGAATCTGGGAAGTACATCCCAACACTGCAACAAAATTGTATTAAAAAGGATAATCTGCGCTCAGTGGTTTGACATAGCTACAGCCCAATGGCTCCGAGTGGTTTGACACAGCCAAGCCAGAAAGGGTATTTGGCCACTAGATCACTAGTGTGGTCTGCTCCTATCATGTTAACAGCCAAAATATGTAAATGGGTGATATTTTGTGAAAAAAGGGGGGCACAAATGTGTGTGTGTGTGGTGTTTATTTTTTAACCTTTCTGGGGTCCAGGAGTGTAGGTTGTTGAAGAGTTTAATTATTCTTTCATTAAGCTTTCACATTGACTGTAGACATCAGCAGCAAACTTTTTTTACCCCTTTAGTATTAATATATGGATTGGAAAGTTGTAAGACACGTTTTTCACCACTGCTCTTAATGCGAATCCCTAGGAGAAAGTGTGAATTTTGTAGCAGCTATGAGCTGTTTAAACCCAAACACCCAGACCACTGTTGCCAAAAACAACTGAAACAATTGTGGCCATCTCGCGTGCAACTGTGACACGTGGAAACACTTTGTTTTTTTTGTGTGACATAATTTCCTTAGTATTTTTTTTCATGTCTGAGTCGGTGCATGGCTCTAGCGCTTGCAGAGATACATGCTAAACTGTATGGCACTAGTGAGCTTGTCCATTATATTACTTAATGTAGATTTGTAATAGTTTATGGCTTGGTCTCCTGTTTTAAACAAACTTGAATTGACAGTAACTAGTTTGACGAATAAGTATTGACGTTAGTAGAAAATTGTTCTCTTCTACTCCAGAATAAGAAAACGTTTTATTTTAACTTATATTAAGTTGCCAAGTAAGTTTGACTTCTTTAAACTAGCGGACAGTTGTTCCCCTCATGTTTGCAAAGTTTATTGACCTACATTGTTTAAAGATACTTTTTAATACAAGGATCGTGACCAAATAAATAAATTACATAAATGATTTAAATAGGCATTTTTTTTCCGCTACTGGTCGGATGTCAGCTCACTTCCTGCACAGAGGGGTTCGCAATCCTATCCCTGACTCCGGCTTTGTTCATCACATAAGCTAAAACAACAAGGCTCTAGTCTAGTTAGATGATAGTACTAGTCGTTTTCGCTTTAAAAGTTTCAATCTTACCCTGACTTCACTCGGACTGACTTCCTGATTTCCGTTCGTATATTTACCTAAAACAAAACATTACGTAGTTGATCAGGTAGTGCAATCAAATATATTAACTCCGATAATGTCCCATCTTATATTTAACTGGTAAATGAGGGCTTTGTGCGACCAAAACTCCGAAAGCTTCCTCAATATAATTAGCGAGCACGTTTTAAAAAAAATAACCCACAGCTCAAGTTGAATTACGTGTTATATAGAAGTTAAAAAACGATGGTATTCAACAACATAAACATAGCAAACAATGTTGGTTGAAGAGTGTTGAGATTCGCCCGGAGTGGTGCCTGAAATGTTGCTTCAGAATCATATTACTAGTGAATTTAACCCTAACAGTGAGCTCTTGCGCTTGTTGTGTTTAAGCCGCCTAGCAAGTGGGAGTGAATGGAAAATAAAACGTTTTTTGTATAGTTACCTCACTCCAGTGCCGTGTGCATTTCCTCTACGCTCGAAACAACCCCCCCCTCCAGTTAAAAAAAAAAATCAAACCACTGAGCTTCATGGTACGGAAGCCCGTAAGTGACAAGGTGTAACAAAAATGGGCGTTCACACTTGCGCACCAGACTAAACACTAATCTAATTTATGCTATTTATCCACATGAGCCACAACACAGCGGAGGGCCCAATGTTCGTTCTGTCGGATTTAGAAATTGTATTTATTATTTATTTTGCTTATTGAAGTCTGTCAATAAAGGAATGAAGTATTATTTAATGCATTACCAATCACGGTGTATTTTTCCGAATCATAACTCATATGCTGTCGTTAAAATTTTTTTCTGGTTCTATGTAAATATAAGGTACGGCCCAATAGCTCAATCTTTGTCTTTTGTGTACAATTAGTGATTATTTCTCCTTTAACAATTTCATAATTTGGAAATAAAACTGAAATTTTCTTAGCAGAAAAAAGAGAAGGCAACCATGCCTGTGAATGAGTATTAGACAGAAAAGCATGAGATAAACTATTAAACGTACACCTGTGGTAACTGTCAGATACCTGGTATACTTTAATCTGACTGACCTTGGAGGGTGGGGAGCGGGGC
>JAOYSI010054364.1:0-25080 GCA_025775065.1 Hiodon alosoides
TATTACAGTACCATGCTCAAATTCAGTGAGCTCTTTAGAATGACCCATTCTTTCACAAATGTTTGTAAAGGCAGACTACATGGCTACATTGTGGCAATGGGACTGAAACGCCTGAATTCAATGATTAAGAGGTGTGTCCCAATACTTTTGTCGATATAGTGTATGTGACAATAACTTACACTCTGGTCTGTGTTAGTGTAACTTAACTACAATACACATCCTTCCTACTGTAAAATAATTAAGATTTTAAGCTATGTGAATCTATGATTGAAATACAAAGCATCATAGTTTAGAGTCTGCTAATTCAAAAGACAATGTGCATCAACACAGGTCTACATTTAATTGAATTTGCTCATGTTTCCACTCAGGCCGGATCACCAAGGTGTTCATCTCTCACCTGCACGGCGATCATATATTTGGGCTTCCGGGGCTTCTGTGCACTTTGAGTATGAACTGTAACTCCTCCTCAGCCCAGGTTGACATCTACGGTCCACTGGGCCTGGGGCATTTCCTGCGCACAGCCCTGGGGGTTTCAGGGTCACAGCTAGTCATCACCTACGCCGTGCATGAGCTGGAGCCCACGGCCGAGCAGTGTCCCCCCGAGGGCTGGCCGGGTCCAGCGGCTAGTCCTCCTTACACTGACAGCTGCCTGCATCCCCAGGAACGGCCGGGCCGGACTGTTGTTCTGAGCGATGTGGATGATTGTTACGCCCTGCTGGAGAATGAGCGTTTTGTGGTCCGGGCGTTTCGGCTGTTCCACCGCTTGCCGTCCTTCGGGTTCTCTGTGCAAGAGCGGGACCGACCCGGGAGGCTAAACACACAGCTGCTGAGGGAACTAGGTGATGTTCCTGGGGAATTCTGGGTCATGTGTTATGGTGATGGACATTGCTGCGCGTAACTGAAAGTGATTACCGTGCTCTGGCTCAATAAACACTGTGTTTTTAAAGAGTGATTCTTGACACCCTCTTGCTTCCCTCAGGGGTGAAGCCTGGGCCGGCCTACGGACGTCTGAAGGGCGGAGAGACACTAACCCTGGAAGATGGGCGTGTGGTGACCCCAGGCGAGGTGCTGGAGGAGCCCATTGCGGGTCGGAAGGTGTGTGTGCTGGGTGACTGCAGCGGGCTGGTGGGGGAAGGGCCAGTGCAGGCGTGTCAGGGGGCTGACTTGCTGGTGCATGAGGCCACTCTGGAGGATGGGCAGCGGGAGCGGGCTATGGAGCGTGGGCATAGCACGCCCACCATGGCCGCAGCTGTGGCACGGACCTGTGGGGTTCGCCGGCTAGCGCTGTATCACTTCAGTCAGAGGTATAAACCGGCCGGTCTGCAGCGAGACGAGGGCGAGGAGGACGACGTTATACAGCTCAGGAGGCAGGCAGAGGAGGCTCTGCAGGGCTCGGGTGTGGAGGTCCTGCTGGCCGAGGACTTTCTCACCCTCACCGTACCCTTTCAAAGGATTTAGTGTACATGCGTTTCTTTTATCTGCTATTGATATATGTATGTAAGTGTATACTCATTTTAGCCTGTTGTTTTCCTCACCTATTTCAATAAAAATGAAGTTTTGTAACATTGAGCTTTGTGATTGTTTGGCTGATACTGGTGGTGTATTCAGCAGTGTCAAGTGGTACACAGTTAAGTAAATGTGCTGCTGTATGGTATTTTTTTTTCATGGGTGTGGAATTTGTATCATGAAACGCACAATGTGCTGGCACACTCCTCCTGCCAAGCAGTCTGTCATCTTTTAAATTCTATTGCACTGACTTGTAAATAGAAGTTTAGCAGTGTTGCCAGATTGGGCTAGAATTATTTTAACACTGCAGAAAAACAGGGATTGGACAGATTTTAATGGATAGTTTGTAAATAGAAAGTTATACTAATAAAAAATATATACTTTAAATAAATTCAAACACATTTAAATATGTGAAGGCAGTTGAAGCAGTTGGGCCATTCTTGAAATAAAGGGTGTGTCTTGCGGGTGGTGGCATTGTTTACTGTAATTTTTAAAGCCTTTAAGATGTAGGTTATTCCATAGATCATTCCCAGCGTCCTAACTGCCATGTATATGTAACTGCCACAAATCTGTTGACATGAAGAATTTTTTATGATCAGTCATGACTGCAGAGAATCATGGGTGTCATTTGAGCATGTTTTTCAATCCATGGCTTGTGCATTTTACTGTAGGCTAGTGTTCAATATTCAAAATTTGGGAAAGTATGCATATATATTTCAACAACATATACAAAAATATTGATTTTAACACTTACTTATTCTTGCCTAAGCAAATACTACCTTGTTGTTCTCTGGTTTCCTTATCTGGATATTAAAGCAATAATGAAATTTCATGTTCATGAGTATGGGTTTAGAGTGCAGATAAACTCATCACAATCAGTCACCACAGGAAACCTCACTTAATATTATCTGATTTCTGTGTTATATTGGCCAGTCCAAATTGAATTGACTGTCTTGACTATATGCATTTCTAAAAGGTGATGTCATTTTGTTTTGTAAGTTTTTAATTAGGCTGTTTTTGGGTTGGTCATTTTGTGTAATTAGGCAAGAAAGGGCAGCCCTGAAATTCAGGCAATCCTGGAGATGAGAGATCAAGAGGAGAAAAGCGAGGACAAATCTAAACCAGTGGCCATGGTGTGGAGACTCTGAGGATACTGCAGGGAGGATGCAGTCTTCCTTGTTCTGGATGGGTTGGACTGGCCTGATTGTATAGGGAGGTAGGTCTCAGTTATGTGAGAGGCCTTCTGGTTTCATCTCAGTAAATTTAGTATGAACCTGTCTCCATTCACTTCTTTCATAGCCCTCACTGGAGACCAAAGCTTTGGCAGGCCAAATCTTCTTTCAGACACTGGACCACATAACCCCACTCCCCATTTCCAATGAAAGAGCTCAGAACAGAGCGATTGAGTTCATTGACCTTGGAGGACAGGGGCCAAACAAGGGCTTTCTCTTACTACAGTAAAGTGCAAACCAAAAAGCCATGGTTCAGACATCCATTTTTTCATTACATCTGAATGCAGTGTCTTTCTGAAAATGCAAGACAAATAATACCTGCCTCTTGACTGTCAAGGAGATAGTGGATCAAAGTTCTGCCTTGTGTAACTTCCTACTAGGTAGAGTGAGCTAAGAATACCAGTTATAGGCAGCACGCCGATAAGCGCTTCTGATGTATATTATTTAGGACAAAGGTATCCATTTTGATATCAGAATATGCTTTTATAAATCGAGTTTCCACCGCAACTACTGAATAATAATAATAATAATTCATAATATAGATATCAAGAACACCTAGTTGATCGCGTGAGCATATAATTCAGTATGAGTTTTTGCAATATGTTTCTTATGTTGAGTTAAGACTCGTGAACAACGACTGGCAGGACTCCGGGGAGAGGATGAAATCTGATATAAAGATGATTAAAATAATATCTGGCATAGTGATTGCAACTTGAGGCATTTAAATAATAATTAAAAATGAACTTGTCAGTTGGAGCGGCTCAGGACACTATACTTAAAAAGGTGACCAAAAATGACCAACTTTTTACTTTACTTATCTTCCCCATTAACATTATTTATTGTCATTTTGAATGTCGAGGCTGCTGGCAGTAAATGCCCCAGCCTGCCCGCGCCCCTTATACTGCGCAGGCGCTGATCGCCATGTTGATACAAGAAGTAGTTGCGCGGAGGCGACTGGATGAGGCTTTCAGAGTTATTCTATGTATTAGTGTAAAAACCTACGCATGAATGTGTCTCCGTTGCGAAATTTTACTTGCTCGTTGTCTGCATATTATAGATTGGGTATGATGTTTTAAATTATCAAGCGCCCCTGCATTCTGGAAATAAAAAACACCGGACTGGCCCAAACAAGCGTAGATGAGAGGACGCAATACGGCTTCCAGTGGGTCGTGCCGGAGACAAGGTATAATGTCGGAAGGAGGGACTTGCAGCTCAACTCTTACTTCTAGCCTTAGGGCCTAGTGTATAGTAGATACCAAGAAAATTATAAATAAAATTGCTAAATATTTAATGTTTGCACCTAACCAGACAACTAATGAAAGCTAGATGACAGTTGATAGTGCCAAGTTTGTTTTTGTTCTAGCTAGCTTGCTATCCTGGAAGAAGGGCGAGTGTGATTTGGGATATGTGGGATAAAATAAATAAAATCAAGACTCGTAACGAGTCTTTCTTAAATTGTGCTTTTCGTGTGAATGTACGCCTTTTCGTTTAGTGTTTCGGATTCAGAAACCCAAACGGGTTAATTTGTCTCGTCGATGTGAGTACTGGGGTTTTTAATAATCATGGGTAGCCTGTGTTACGTTAAACGGCGTCCGGCTGGAAATTGAAAGATTTTCTTTTAAGATCTGCTTATATTAGAAAGCAGACCTTCCAAGACTATTGGTATAGTTGTGATAACGGGATCGATTAATTAATGAACGTAAATACATTTATTATTATAACACAAGAATGGTATTTATAGGCGTAGCACTGTAAAGTGTCAATGTTCGTATTGGTGTTGTGGCTGTTATGACACCATGCATAGCGAGTAATTCTTCCGAAACTTATTTTTAAAATCTCAGAGAACTTATACTACTTAACCAGATTGAAATATTTAATAATTATTAATATATTTTATTCTATATTGATAATTAAGAATAATTATCCATAACTCTGTTCTTGCACAGTTTTGGAGCGCCATAAAGATTTTATGCCACAGTAATATTGAATGAGTGACGCATAATAAACTTCTGAAACGAATTGTATTTTAATTGTATTTTAATTGCAAAGAATATTTTAACGTTTGAATTATTTGCGCTTCTATGGCATACTGTAAAGTGTGGATCTTATTGCACTTGTTTTTATTGTTCTTTGTACACATTTAACTAAGATTGCTAAACAGAAATTCAAACGTAATCCATTTAACCAGATAGACCTAAATTATAGCATATAAAGTAAATCATGCAACAGTGATCATTGAAATTCAGGAGGGGCTGTATAATATCAGTACTGTAGCTTTATATTAGCTGTTGCGTAATTTTTTCTAAATGCTTCCATAGGTTTTCTTTAACTTTAAGATATCCGTGAAAACGTTTTGTCTTCTGAAATAGTCATTTTTAACAGGAAGGACTCCCAGCATTTGGGAACCTATTGTATTGTTGGGAACCTATTGTTGCTCTTCTATGGTTTACCATATTGGTTGCTTTTATCTATTATATATTTTCAAACAAAGTATCTGTGATGATTAGTGTAACGATTATGTTTTCTGTAAAAAGGTTAAATTGAATAAAAACCCGCCCCTGCAGTCATTTTGCTGTATAGGCTGGATATGGTCGTGGTCTGTCTTCATGTCCTCAATTTTCTGCTTGTGTCAAGTAGATGCCAGGTGATCGTTCTGTGTGGATTTTTTGTGACCCAGAACTAGTTGCATGCTTTGCAAAGTAATTGGCCCTCGTCATCATAGTCATATATTGTTGTGCTGAATTGTTTTTTCCCTCTGTTGTTTTAGTCACATTTTTCGATGTGGATGGATCGATGTCTTTCCACAGGTGTTTATCCGTGCTCGAATGTAACATGTGTACACTTGACAACCGCAGTGTGATCGATCACCTCCTGTATGGATTATAAGTTAAATGTTTTGTTTGCTAAACACTGGCGGGCATGTAAACGATACAAGGAGCTTGTGATTGTGCAAAACAATAGAGCGTTATACTGGCTAATGTTTTTTTATGTCTGATTCTGTAGGACATTGCGGAATTCATGGTTGGTTTATTCAGCAATGTGATCCGCAGCCACAGAATTAGGGAATTCCCTGCTGACTGATATTGGACTCAGTTGTCAAAATCTGCCATATATATATTTCTGCCCACTTGGATTTTGAAAATGACACGTCTTTTGGTTTTGTTCTGGTTAAAATAGAATTTTCTGTGGTTACTATAACTATGGGGGGAAGAAAAAACAATGATGAATTCCTATGTTTTTTTTAGGTTCCTAGATTGAAACCTTTGATTTGGGGTGTTTGGAGGGCGTAACGTTCAGAAAGACAAAAGGCAGTGTACTTGGACACCGATCTCTAACTCCGTCTTCGGGCCAGAGAGGTGACGTCCCGGTGAGTCGAATTCCTCCTCTCCCTCGTCCTCGAAACTCACGGATGTGCCTCGTTGCTGCCAACTGAGACGCGAGAACCAGAAACGCCTGGCGTCAGCCCCCGAAACCTGCACCATGTCCATCACCAATACGCCCACCAGCAACGACGCCTGCCTCAGCATTGTGCACAGCCTGATGTGCCACCGGCAGGGTGGCGAGAGCGAGACTTTTGCCAAGCGTGCCATCGAGAGCCTGGTCAAGAAGTTGAAAGAGAAGAAGGATGAGCTGGACTCTCTCATCACTGCCATCACCACCAACGGCGCCCACCCAAGCAAGTGTGTAACAATCCAGCGCACCCTGGATGGGCGCCTCCAGGTGAGGGTCTCCCCTGGGGAGGGAGGAGCTTAGGGAGCGGGATGGGAGAGAAGAGGCTGAAGATACAGACTGAGACTAAACTTTTTAGTTTTTGTGCTGCCTCATCTGTGAGACTTTTAGAGCTTTTTCAGGGACACTGGTAGCTCCAGTATGGGTTGTATCCTGCTGGTCTGGTGTTCCTGAGAGGTGACTGGAGATTTCTCCACTCGTACACAGGTGGCTGGGCGGAAAGGCTTTCCCCACGTAATCTACGCCCGCCTGTGGAGGTGGCCCGACCTTCACAAGAATGAGCTGAAGCATGTCAAGTACTGCCAGTTTGCCTTCGACCTGAAGTGCGACAGTGTGTGTGTGAACCCCTACCACTACGAGCGCGTGGTGTCGCCAGGCATTGGTAAGTGCCACCCCCCCCCCCGCTCACAAATGACAAGCTGTCGCAGGGTGGAATGACAAAACTCACCAAACCTCTCTGATGTTTTTTTCGCAGATCTGTCCGGGCTGACCTTGACGAGCTCTGGTGAGTGAAAGCTACTCTTTTAACGTTTTTTTTGTTTTGACGAAAGGCAATCCCAAAACTCCCATGAGAAAAGATGACGGACCGGGTGTTAGCAGAGAACGTCAGCACTCCGGGTCTCGCCTGACACCGTGTTGTCAGGGCTTGGCCCCGGGTTCGACTCCTCCTTTAGGCGTGGTTTGTTTGCCCGCAGCGCCGCCTGGCTTAATGGTGAAAGATGAGGGCGAGTACGAGGGCCAGTCGCTGCTGCCTGGCATGGACGGTCACTCCATCCAGACCATCCAGCACCCCCCTTCCAGCCGGACGGCGCCCCCAGAGCCCTTCAGCGCCCCCGCCCTGCTGCCCCCCGCTGATCCTGGCAGCTCTACCGCCTCCTCCAGCTTCCCCAGCATCGCTGTCGGATCCTCAAGTGAGCAGCATCCAGTGACCCTACCCCCCCTTCTCTATTCCCTTACAAGTTTCCTCTTGTCTTCCTCTTCTGCATCTAACTCATCTGCTCTCTAGTCTGAGGAATAAACTAGTGCTGTGCTCCTGTAGCGCCACCTTGTGTTAATACCACTTCATCTCTCCTCTCACCTGTCTCCTCCTTTTTGCCAGCAGTTTCGGGGTGATGTTGAAAAGCTTTCTGCAGTGTGAGGGCTGGCATTTATTGTCATGTAAACCAGTGGTCCTGTGTGTGGTTTTTATTTTAATGGCCCTGTGTGTGTGTGTGTGTGTGTGTGTGTGTGTGTGTGTGTGTGTGTGTGTGTGTGTGTGTGTGTGTGTGTGTGTGGTTTTTAACGGCCCTGTGTGTGTGTGTGCGCGCTCATGCGCGTGTGTGTACGCACATGCCCCCTGCCCTCTCTTTCCTCAGCCCAATCCGGCAGCCTGTTGTCAGGGGGTCCCAGCGAGGGACTGCTGCCTATTGCCACGGGAACAGGACAGGGCTCTCAGCAGAATGGCTTCCCCCCTGCACCACCTGCCACTTATCACCACAGTAAGCTCGACCCTCCGCACACAGGCCACGCCTACCATCTGCCTCCCTGGGCCAGAAAGCTTTTCAACATTGCCTCCATGGCTGGTGTATGGGGGATTGTCTTACAGATGCCATTCATGGCTCTTTTCTATTGCTTATTACCTTTAATTGTTTAATGTTTTTCTTTTTCCTCTGTAAAGCTTTAGAACCATTAAGCTGGCATCATTTTCTCTGAATGCTCAAAAAAATGATAGTTCATCTCAGACTCAAAGCCTGTAAGGGATAAATATTGAATAACAGGATTAACTTTTTAATTAAACTGTTATTAACAGTTACTTGCTGGTGCGACAAAACTGCTGCTCCCTGGTGCAACTGTGTGATGTGTTTTTAAACGCAATACGTTTAAAGATTAGATGGTCAAAACCTTTGACAGGTTTGTTGTAACGCACTTGAAACATTTCTTTAAGCTAATTAAGCAACTGCATCAGGTGCGCTTTGTACTGGTCCCTGCTGTTGCTATGGTCCGTATACTCAGCTGGCCATATATGACCAGTATTTATGATCAGTAGCATATTCTTGCTAGGGGATAAATGATTTGCCTGTGCTTTAATTTGATCCTGAGTTCTATCGCTGTGAACAGCATCTGGCTGGGTATGGCAATCAGGAACTATTTGTGGTTGTCAGATCTACAGTCTATTTTTATGCTGCCTTGATTTCAGATTTATCCAAAAATTTTTTTAACTGAATGTTATCGTGTCATTTCTAAGTACGCTAAGGAAGCTTGCTTATTTATATATGTGTGTGTGGACTTTTTTCCTGCTACCTGAATTTTATGAAGCGTATCAAAATATTACTAAGGTGTTTTTAAACCCAAAAGTACAACTTATATTTTTAATAGCACTCAGACCTACTTTGCAAAAACTGTTTAGTCCAGTGTGAACAACTTTGAGATAAGTAAATAAATTCTGTGTGTGGATTAAGAGGGTCAGCATTTGCTGATTTTGGAAAGCAACACAAAGACTCATTTAACTGATGTAAATGTTTTTGCATACGCTTAGTTTTAATTTAACTTGACGTAAAATACATTACCTGTGTGGCGTGTTTATAATATGGTGCTTCTCCTTAAATTCTGTTTTGGTGTTTTGGTTGCTAACGATATGAAAACCTCCATAATGACAAAAAGTGAACAGAAGTGGAAGTAGTTCCATGGCAAATGCAGAGAGCGCGTTCGGTGTTGGTAATGCATCTCGGTAGTGCTGTTCATAAGGAAGCCCTGCTAGATTTACCCAGTTAGCTATTGTCCTGCTGGTCAAGAACTTCCACGGGATTCTGGTTGGCGGACTCATTGGGATGGCGGACGGATCGTTTGCGCTAGCGTGTGCTTCACCTGCTAATCTGACCTGTAAGTGCACGACTGTTCCCCCCACAGATGCCACCTCCACCTGGACGAGGGGAAGCAGCTTCACCCCCAACATGCCTCACCACCCGAATGGGCACCTGCAGCACCACCCCCCCATGCCCCACCCGGGGCACTACTGTGAGTGGAGCTCTTGCGGACACCCGCCCCACACTCTTGTCCAGACTGCTTTCACAGTTTATTTGTGTGGTTACTTTTGCAGGGCCTGTGCACAACGACATCGCATTCCAGCCGCCAATCTCTAACCATCCAGGTGAGCTTCACCACAGGTGGAAGTTATTTACTGCTCAGAGCTAACGGGCGTCGTAGGTCAAAGTCATAAACATCTGGAAGGTTGTAATGTGCACAAAGCATGTAGTGCGGAGGTTTAAATACCCGTTATCTCTCATTACTTATGTTCCATCAACTATTTGCTCTAGCCCCCTGTGGGGTGTCCCTACTGTGTTTATAATTTAGCTCCTATGAATGTTATTTTTCTAAATAGATTTTTTTTAACCCCTGGGCCAGAAGTGATTGGAGAAGTGAAGTGAAGCACCATTTTATGCCCTTTATGTTTTAAATCAAGAATTGAACAAAATCAATATACCCTTTCAGATGCAGACCTCTGAACCTTTTAACAAAACCAAACAAGACTTTTCTAATGCAAAATGCAACATCATCATTAGGGGGCTGCCAGGCAGCGCGTTCCCTTGGCAACCTGTGCCCATAATCCTGTCTTGGTGTGGAGGGTAATTTTGTGGTGATGCGAACGTGTTGTCCGTTATGCTGCGTTCAGTTCCACAAGGAGTGTAATTTGGGGATGATGTGAGCTTGTGTGTTTTGCTGTGCCTCCCACCTGCTCAGCACCGGATTACTGGTGTTCCATCGCCTATTTTGAAATGGACGTCCAGGTGGGCGAAACTTTCAAGGTGCCGTCCAGCTGTCCAATCGTGACAGTAGATGGGTACGTGGACCCCTCCGGGGGGGATCGTTTCTGCCTTGGCCAGCTGAGCAACGTTCACCGGACTGAGGCCATCGAGAGAGCCAGGTAAACGCTGATTGCTCTGCCACCACGCTGGCAGTGGAGATGTGTTTTAGGATGCTGTGACTTTCTCTAAATTCAATAGCAGTAGGATTTCAACCTGCTACCATTTGGTGGCAGCCCAGTTTCAGTGGTACTACGTGTTGGTAGTAAGTTGAAGAAACAGGCAAGCTGCAGGAGGAATGGTGTGCTTGCACCCTTAAGCTAGGCTATGGAACCGGAATTGCTTCGCTTAACCACCCAGCTGTATTTGTTTTGTTGAACTGCATTACTCTGTTCTGTAGCTTAGCTGATGCTTTGGTCCAAAGGAAATGGATTTAATGCCCGCGAGTGACCCATTGACTGTTCCCTGCCTGCACTTCCCCTCAGGCTGCACATTGGAAAGGGGGTGCAGCTAGAGTGTAAGGGAGAAGGTGACGTGTGGGTACGTTGCCTTAGCGACCACGCCGTCTTCGTGCAGAGCTATTACCTGGACCGGGAGGCAGGAAGAGCTCCTGGCGACGCCGTGCACAAGATCTACCCCAGCGCCTACATCAAGGTGAGAGGAGGGAGCGGGTCCCGAGTCCTGTAGAGTTTTGTTGATGTGACGTTGAACGCTCTCTGTCGCCCCCTAGGTGTTCGACCTGCGCCAGTGCCACAGGCAGATGCAGCAGCAGGCAGCCACCGCTCAGGCAGCCGCCGCAGCACAGGCAGCCGCTGTTGCTGGGAACATCCCAGGACCCGGCTCCGTGGGGGGCATCGCCCCCGCCATCAGTGAGTTCCCACGCCCAGCTGGTCACTGTGTGGTTGGGAGAGCAAGGTCTCTCTCACTCATAACTACTTTCATCCTCATAAGAGCTTACAGTAATGCGAAGCAGAAAAAACTATTAATGGTGACGGTGACGACTGATTTTAGGGCTCTCCAAACCGGCTGATGAATGCACTGTCCTGAACTCTGTTTACCACCATAACTCATTGATTTAACAAAGGCTCTTGCACAGGGCGACTTAACAATTGCGAACGAGGGTGAAGATGATTAGGAAGAGGCTGGTTTTAAAATGTCTTCCCGCTTCGCCCAGGTCTTTCAGCAGCGGCGGGCATCGGCGTGGATGACTTACGCCGGCTCTGCATCCTGCGCATGAGCTTTGTGAAGGGATGGGGGCCGGATTACCCCCGGCAGAGCATCAAGGAGACCCCCTGCTGGATCGAGATACACCTGCATCGGGCCCTTCAGCTGCTGGACGAGGTCCTGCACACCATGCCCATCGCTGACCCCCAGCCCCTCGACTGAGACTCCTCCTTCACTGTGACTCGGCAAACAAGCAGAGCGGGGAAGAAGGCCCGCCTCTGTAAACCTTCGTCGTTAAGGGCAACCAGAACTTGTGGGTCACTTTTGTGTCCTCCTTCAGCAGTTTTAAATGCCCCCCATCCCCCTTATTTTTTTGGTCTTCATATCCCACCAATAGCAGGAGCGGGGTCTGATCAGCACAGCAGCGACCGTCTGTACCGCAGTGCATAGGAGAGGGGCCTCAGAGGCCATGTAATGTTATATATCACTTTTAGCTTTGCTGTTTATTCCCTTGCTTGTATGATTTATATTTTAAGATAATTGGAGTAATCTCGCATATTGGCACTTTGCTTCTTTTTTTTTTGGGTCCCTCATCAGGTAGTTATGTTCTGAGGTACGGATGTCAAAGGTCATGCTGTGAAATAAAAATTACACGAAATAGGATTTCTTGTCACAAGTAAGATGGAAGGATAGACACAAAAACCAACCTACATAGAAATAGTAAAAAATCGTAGCATGAGATTTTTATTTTAACACTAAGACATACTTCTTTTTTTTTTGCCTTTCTCATGTAACAAATACTAGCTTCACACGGTTTACTTTTTCTCACTTCCTGAAGTTAGTCTTTTTTCGTTTTTTTGTAAATACTGTCACTTTCACTTTTTTCTTTCTGTTTTTGCATGTAAATGTTAGTGAGAATCTTCATCAAGGGTGACCGATTGTTGTGCAGGTTCTGAAGATGCGTTTCAACCAGCAGGCTTCTCAGATGACAAAGTGTAGATGACTCCAGTGACTTCCAGTGGCATCTCGTTGGCCTGAATTGGCAGTCTAAATATCAGGGACTGGTGGGGTGCGTGATTAGGCTCTCCCTGCCCTATCACATTGGGCACTTGACCCCGAATACCGGGCCAACCTGGTGAAAACCACCAAGCAACATCCTCGCCATGTGATTTGTGTGCCCTTCCACAGTAGAAACTTTTTTTTTTTTTGGTTCTGCGTGGTCCTCCTCCACACGTTATGTTTGTCCCTCTTTGGTCACTATAGCAGCGTCACAATGTCATGCTTTTAGACTGTTACCCTCTTCATTAAGAATGCTAATACTGTAATAGCGATTATGCACATCTGCCAATTTTTAAATGTAAACTTGTGTAAGGCCCTTACCCTATACCAACGATGTAATAATGTGTAATAAACGTTTTCTAATGATTTCTTTTGAAGGCAAGAAACAAGAGGTGCAATGCAGTGTGTGGAAGGGTTGTTTACCACGCAGTGGAGTTTGTGCTGCTGGGTCCAGCAGTAGATCAGTATAGATTTGAGCCTGTCCACTGCCACTGACTCTTATGTAAAATTACCACCCCCTTCAGTTGGATTCCTTTTTGACCACACTAATGTGTTGGTATTTTCACCATGGTTTTGAAAATGTTTTAAAGTCTGTAAAAGTAAAAAAAAAAAAATTACCAATATTTGGTTGTAATCTCAATCTGGATTTTAAAAATGATTCACTGAGCTGAAGTGCGTGATGAGATGTAATTTCTTCTATCGTTTTGTTTGCTTGCGAATATTGGTCTATTGGCCTTGGTAACCCTAACCCTTGGTTGATGGCTTTTGGTGTTGGGAGTTTCAGGCAGCGAAACTGGAGCACCACAAGATGAGGAATAATGAAAATGTAACTTCTAGCATAGGCCAGTTTGTCAGTCATCTTTTCCTTTGGCAGTGTGGTTTCAGTGCTCGTATAGAGTGGTTTGTCCACCCTTGTGTATAACTTATTGATATTGATCCTGAAAACTGGACAAATTGGCGCTTGGCTCATTATACAAATTGTATTTCTTAAGCAAAAATCATTAAACGACCTCAGAATGGTAACTGTCTGTGTTGTCAAACTGATCAACCGTGAAATTAACTTTGGCTCACATTTCTACACTTCAGTCTGGATGGCTGTTGTAGAAAACTGAGGTTAAGGCGTTTACTTTTTCTCTCATGCCCTGTACTTTCAGGTGTAAGTCTGATAAGGAGCTGTGCTGTGGTTGACCTATTTCTGAAGGTGAAAGCAGCTGGCTGCCCTAGAAACAGACTGCTCTGGTTTTCCTCCTGCTGGCAATGCAAGGAACTGTAGAGTGCTACATATGGGTTACCATCACTCTATTCAAATGTCTAATGGCAGTGCCCTAATACTGCTGTTCAAAGTTATTGGCCTTCTCAGGTTTTGAAGGTACATAAACTGATTAATAAAAAGTATACAAAAAATATGGGACATAATGTTATCCATCTAAAGGGTCAAATACCAGGATAACCTTCTTGTATGGCAGCCCAGCGAAATTCAGCAGGGCTGAAATATAATTTGGTAAAGCATGATTTTACAGTACTGTTTTGACAACTGAAAAACTGCATTCATCTTTTACATACAATTAAAAACGGCTGATTGTGACCGAGGCACCACGGTGCCAAATTGGCCGAGCGCTGCCCATCTGCAGGAAGTCCTCAAAGCGCTGCTGAACCTCAAGAGCGAGCTGTGGAGCCTGCAGAGTGGAAAGACAGGTGGCTAAAGGGCAACTGGGATTGGTGGATACTTGTACTCCCTGCGTGAGGTGACAGAATTTGTGGCAAAAAGCCACATAAACACAATTGGACATACCAAAATTGGGAAGAAAAATACCAAATACAAGATACATTTTAAAAGGCCATTTCCTCAAGTGTGGAAGCCACCTTCCTCCAGCTTATCTTCTAGACTATCTGTCCAACATTTAAGAACCAACACACATTTAAAATGAAACCATCTTTATTAAGTAACTAATATCAGAAAAATAAAACTCTTATAATTCTCTTTACAGCAAATATATATATATATATATATATATATATATCAGTGCTTTGGCCACATTTACTTAAAGGCCCTTTATCATAAAATATAGTTTTAAACTTTACTCAATTTATTAATATGCCCTAAGACTGCCCTAAATATACATAAAAGTGTAAAATTAGCAAATACTTAACTTTTCGTACAGTATATACTGAGATACATTTAAGTTGGTGCCTTACAGACAAACACAGCTTAAGTGTTAAATCCTTGGTCTTTTAGTTGCAGTGTACAATGCTGTACACTACAAACATGCTCCTGCTTACATGCTTTGCCACCTACGTGTCTTGGCTTCAATACTGTCAAACTATACAACAAGCAAATAGCACTGACAAGTGACGTGCCGCACAGCTCCTGCTTATACTGAAGAACAAGGTTAAAATCTTCTGTAAACTTTAATATAGATGTTTTTATATATATATATATATATATATATATCTCCACACACACACATAAAAAAGTAACTTCAAGTGGAAATAAAAATAAAATCTGTATTTACGCGTTAACAGTATTACTACGAGAGTCCGGTACCAGCCCCTGGAGGCCAAGGACTGACGTTTTTTTTGCCCTGGTTTGACAGGACTACTTGAGTAGTGGAGGGATACGGGGAGGGGCAGTGCTACCCTGGCTTAACCGCAGCCCTCCCTTTCTCACCCATGGCTAGCGTGATGCCGGCTCTCTGTACTGGTGAATAATGGGCTTGGGGTGACAGGAGACCCTCGATGACTGGACAATGGGGGGGTAGCGCAGAGAGACCGCTATCCCAGCAGCACCAGGGCTAGGCCGGGTACAACCATTTTCACGGCACTTTCAACACGCTTTGTTGAGATGGGGGGCGAATGTGTCAGTAGGTAAAAAAAATTAAAATACAGATATGGCTGGAAATGTTATCAGGCAGCTTGGGGCAGTTTCAGAGCAGGCCGTCAACCTGTCCAATTTATACACCCCTCCATCCTACTGGCTGGGTCAGTGGCTATCTTTTTGGTAAAGTGGAAAAAATGCCATCTAAAGCAGTTTATTTTATTTTACCCACTGTTGCTCGGTCTGCTCCTTTACCCGCAAAACTGGTTTAAGACCAACTTTTCATTAGATTAGGCACAAGTTGTTGTAAACACATTTAAACTCAACTATTCTATAAAAAAGGTGAAAATGCTAAAGCTTGGCAGTACTGGGGGTTCAGAAAGGGGAATAGCGGAGGTCACTCCCAGACCTGACTTACTGCTTGGGTAAAGCACTTCCACAAAATCAAATTTAGCAGCTAAATAAATGGAACAAAACCAGCTGGGGGGGGGGGGGGAGTCATTAACCAACAACTTTAGGCCTTGATCCCTGACTTCACCTCTTTTTTTTCTTCTTTTTTTTACAGCCAGTAAAAAACAATATGAATATACAAGATAAAAAAATCAAGAATAAGAGGATAAATCTGATGGGGGGGTATATATATAATGAAAATAAACTACGTAGTTGACAAGATTCCATTTTCTATCCCCCTACACTGACAGGCCCATCGGGAAGTTCATGCGTTGTAGAGACGGACATCCGGAGCAGGCGCCACCAGGGACGGCGGCTCCCCCTTCTGGCAGGTACGAAAGGGGTCATTGTGCCAGGGTACAATGACTTCACCCTCCGGACAGTGGACGTAGTCCTGCCGGCCGGGGTATGGTCCCCAGGAACTGGCAGAGTCAGGCGAGCTGGAGGCGCTACTGTTGCCAGAGGACGAGAAGCCGGGGCCATAGGAGGAGAACCTCGGCGTGGGCTTCTGGGTGCACATGGGGTGGCTCTGGCCATGCTCCAGATCGGCATGGAAGGTGGGGGAGAGGCGAGGCGTGGCCGGCTGACTGTCCTGGCACCCTGACTCCAGGAGCGCAGCCCACAGGACAGGCTGCCCCTCCAACCCCCCTGTCGACTCTGGAACCGGCAAGTCCTCCGTGGCCAAGGGGACCAGGTTCTCCCCAAAACAGAAACCCCCTCCAGTGGTGCCACCGAAGGGGCTGGTGGGGCTGAAGTCTGCCATGCGGTTCCCGCCGGCGCCGTAGTAGGAGTCGCTGGAGCCGCTTCCCAGCGAGCCCGAGCTGTTGTTCCGGTAGCTGGGGGACGTGCGCTCCAGTCCGCTGCCCCTGCCACGCCCACTCTGGGATGTGGCCATGTTAATGTGCTGAGCGGGCACCCCGCTGCCCCCTGCATCAAAGCTGACATCGGTGCCATTGTAGTGGAAGTCATCCTCGTCTGGCAGAGTCTCCACGGTGCCACCAGTGCGCAGGGCGATGTGTGCCTCGATCTCCTCCCGGGCACGATCTACGTTTTCAGGCATGCCCGTCACTTCGAACACAGGCTCCTTGTCCCGGCTGGGTGTGACAATGTAGGTGTGCGTTTGCTGCTGGATGCGTTTGATGGTCGCCCCCTTGGGCCCCACTACCAGCCCCACCACCCGGTAGGGCACCCGCACCTGGATAGTGGTCTGGCCCGGAAGAGCGGGGACTCCCGGCCCTGCCCCAGTTATCGAACCTGCCTTATTCCGGGATGCGCGGATGAGTGAGAAGTGCTCAGCCGCCGAAAGGATCTCCCGCTTGGCCATTGCCACGTCCTCCTTCCGGCCCGTCACCACAAACACCGGCTGCTCCCCGCGCACAGGGGTCTTGATGTAAGTGTTGGTCTTCGCTCGCAGTGCTTTAATCTTGCACCCTAGTGGAGGAGTACCAGAGGAGAGAGAAGTTGGCAGTCACCAACACCACTAACTGCATACATTTTAAAAAGCAATTCTGTTTTGTTGTACATGGTGATCTTTGGAAGTTAAGACTATTTAAAGTTAGACCTCTACAGTTCCGGTTGTCTTTCCTACATTGCATCTAATGCTGCAATTCAACTTAGTAAATCATTACTGGTTTTACATTTTTTTAACTGGTTTGTGTGCAAATATTAAAAAAATTAGAAGGCTTGTGGTTAAAGTTTCCCAGATTATCCAGGATTTAGTTTCTTATTTTAAAGAAAAAAAAAGTCGTTTCTGAACTTGTTCCGGAAAGAAAACAAGCTTTCGAGATTACGTTATTTCGAATACGAAATCGCATGTAGATATAAAAATTAGAAATACAAATTAAACAATCTACTTGCAGTTGTATAGTAATGTTGTATTGCATGTCGATCATACTTTAGAAAATTGAAAATTTTAAATCCCACCCCCTTCGTTAATTTGATCTGTCAACCACGACGATCATAAACTCCCTTTTATTAAAAACTTAGAAAAACAACTAGTTGGCCAGTACAGTCGCCAGGCCGCTTCAGTGTCACAGCTTGCCCTTATCAGCTGCTCGGATAGTCTACGACAATAAAAAACGGAAGTTTGAGTCAGTCTCAAGCACCCCCAGCAATACAGTGATTTTTTTAAGTTGCTCAAGTTATGATAAACAACCTGAATTGCATTTCTTCCTGCGTTAGAAAACAAAAAAAATGACGGCAGAGCAAAAACGCTCCTCCCCCACACTCAGAATTATAACCCCAGACTTTTCTTAAACTTCACTGCCAAATATCGCAACTCCTGGGGAACCATCATCACAGCGCATTCAAGCACATTCTTAAAGAGAATGTTTAAGTGAAAGTAAAATCCGGTCATCACCTCAGCTTTTTCTGGAAATCAGGGAAAATAGCAGTCGCAGAAAACACAGAACACTATCACAGCTAGCTGTCGAGCTGGGTGGCTAATTGATAATGGTCAATCGAAGGATATATTTCTGAGATAATACCTAAACCTGTGGGTGGAAGATATCATTTGACCACATGTTTCTCTTACCTTGTCTGCCGACTATCTCGGCTACATGTTCGGAACTGGGCACCCCGACACACTCCGTGGTGTTGACGCTTTTCCTCCGCATAAGTGACGGCTGCTCGACCTCGAATCCAGCCTCTCTGTACCCCGACGGTAATATTATCATACCGGGAACCTGGTGCGGCGTGGAATCGTCCAGCCCACCACTATACAGAATGACGGTCTCGGGGCCCTCCATTCCAGGTAACATAACAGACCCTAATCCGGGGGCCTGCGCTAGCAGCGTGTTCGTGTTTTCTGGTACCCTTTCGTCCACTTCTTCCTCGCACTCCTCCGCCGGCAGTTGGTGACGCGGCAGAGGTTGAAGCTCCAGCACGGCGTCAAGCAGGCTGAAGTGAGAGGTCGAGCGGGTATGCCGGTGAGGCTCCAGCGGCTCTGCCTGGCTGTGGGTGCCGTGGTCTTCGAGGCCTATGCCGACAAATGTTTGTAGAACCAGGGGCGAGAGTTCCGATTCGGTTTCCTCGTTTTCCAACAAAGATGTGCTGCTAGGCATTGTGAACACGTTTCCCAATTATTATTTTTATAATATAAAATAATCGCTTGCCAAGAGTTATTATTTCTAAAATATTATAAAAAATAGAACACTTATTCAGCTATCTACAAGTTCAATGTTTAATACTACGTATTTCATTAATTATAATTAAAAAGCGCCCGCGCCAATTAACTTATTTAATTTAGTGATGGTATTTTTTTTTTTATGCCCTCCGTCTCTCCTTTGTTTTATCTCAAAGCCGCAAGGAGCTACGCCCAGATTTGAACTGAACCAGTTTGTTATTGGCCCTTTGAGACAGACGATTCTTCTGCTTCTTCTTTAACTGCGTTTTATGGTTTTTAAAATTAACTTAAAGGTGCATGATCGCCACCTACTGTAGCGGAGTATGAATCAGAGCTAAAACTTCAGAAATCCCGCTCTGGTTTTGGATAAAGGCATTTAGTAATACGTCCATATGAAAGAAAAAAACAAAACATAATTGAATAGTTAAAAAGTTACGAGCAGCAACGAACGACTACCCGAATGTTTTACATTTGGGGCGACAGCTGGACACTTGACTCCTTATCAAATGTAGCCCACGTTTAGTTAGTTTCAAGTGGTCACTGCCGATTTAGGCTATTTATTTTATGTTCTACAAGCTCCTTCTTTACAGCTACATTGCGATAACCAGGAGTAATGGGTATTGGAAATGTATCGAAATTATGTGTCCAATAATTGCAAAGAGAAATGTTATTGTAACGGGGATGGCGAAGTGCGTCTCCCCGTTGCTATGGACTGTAGCCACCCTCGCGGGGGCTGCCGGGTAACCTAGCTTCCGACAGTTTCCACCGTGTTAATAATGTTTTCTATGTGCCAGTTGTGTTAAATGTTCAAAGCATAAGTGTTGTTTAGTTAACATACATGTTATCTGTTTGTAACGTTAAGGTTCGTTGCCTTCACCGCGAACGGGTTTATCTGTGCAGCTGGGGGGTCTCTGTGTCTTCTGTATGTCAGTTCAGTTCTTTCCGCTGCCAGCTCACTTATTTAAGACGGTCGTAAGCGCATGCGCGAAATAAAGAGCATTTCTTTCCTGAGAAATCGGTGTTTGTCTTATGCTTAAAACTACGCTGAGAAGTAGCTCAATTGCTAAACGGTACGTTATGTTAAGATAACGAAAGACTATTAGACTAACAGTTTAGTAGCTACCGTTTAAGAACCCTGGGGAATTTGTTGCATTATTAAATTGAAGGAATTTTGGGTTATTTATTTTCTTTTGTTTTATATGTTCATGGGAACGCGTTTGTTCCTTTAAGGAACTGCTAAAGTTATTTGAAAAAACATTTTGTCTTTGTTGTGTTTATGCTGCAAATTATGGTAGGATGTGCACCTAACGTAGGTTACTTGAATTGAATTGATTGGTAAATGTATTGGTATTTAATTTCATATTAAGCAAATTGTGATTTCTATACGGCATTTAAAACAAAAGGAAAACAAGTTTAGACTGGATCACCAAAATTGGTTTTAAAGGCTATAATAATCACTTTATTGAAGTTTGCTGTTGTTTCATTGTCATGTGAAATGTACTAACACATTGTTTCGAAGAGATAATGAGACCAAGAAATACAATGAAAGCACAGTACGTTTAAACAATAAACTATTCATTTACTTAAAAAATACCTTAACATTAATTGTCTAAATTACAACCACAAATCAAACATTGCAGAAATTACATATTATATAAATTACAATAAAGGTAAAATAAAGGAAATAAATGTTCATGTTTTATACAAAGAACAAAGAACAGGTCATGAGAACAATTTACATAAAAATTGAATAAGTATATTTCTAATTAAAACAAACGAAAATAGTGTTGGCCTAGCCTGTAGTAGCATTTTACCCTCGTCACGGGTTCGTCATAGCTTCACAGGTCTTCCTCATTCCCCAATACTGCCGATCCAACAGTGGCAGGTTTTTGTGAAGGAAGCCCAACTTTTCTGCAATTCCCTGGATAAGGAGCTCCACCTGTCCTCATAAATATTTCCAAAAGTATATATATTATATTCCTGGGCTCTGGTTCGTTTTCAAGGATTGCTTTAATAAACCTAATACGTAACGTTAAATGTCTAAATGGTAGTTAACAGCCAATTTTTAGCCAATAATGACAAGGTAAAAATAAATAAATAAACTGGTTCAAGCAGTTTGTATACGTCAACACGGGCAAATTAACTGTTGAATCTTCCTGAGATGTTAAGAAGACAGATCATGAATGACACATATAAATTATATATATATATATATATATACCAAACATCTCATAGTCATAGTCACCATGCGCCCTCTTTTGGCGAACAAAACAGATATTACATCTTAATAAGAGGACAGTTCCGTTTATAATTTGTTCGGGATTGTTTAATTTACGTATTCAAAATTATTTTTTGTGGTTTTATTTGGGTTCCTCCATTCTGGAGAGAAACCTATTGTTTCTGTTTGTTTTATTAGGGTTCCTCCATTCTGGAGAGAAACCTATTGTTTCTGTCTGTTTTATTATTATTAGGGTTCCTCCAGAATTATTTTAATTTATTAATTAAAATAACACAAATATATATTGCTTCAAGTTCATGTCTACACAACTCTGTGTTACGCATCATATGGACTTGAAAATGATTGTGCATGTAGCTTACAGACCTAAGAGACACTGGGTCCAGTTTGAGGTTAATATCTTGAAATATGTGGTAATGACATGAATGAATGATGAAAATGAAAATAAATCCCCTAGAATCACTCGTTGGTCCGAATGATTTAATATTTGATACAGTGATGACATTAAAAATGATTGCCATTGCTATCCTGTGTGACACAAATGTATAAAACTTGGTATACATATGTAATGGCTCGTAATGGGTCCGCCTAGTTAGATTTTTTGATAGAATTGAAAATTGGTTAAACCTATAAAAAGTTACTGAAAATGCAGCATGGTTCCGATTAACTTGATTTTTGGCACAAATGTGTAGGATAGAAACCTCCTTATATGGTGATAAGGAATAAGGCTTCTGATGTAAGATAAAGAAGATTTTAACACATAATTAAACAAATTTTTCTTGTGGAAATGACAGGTGATAGTAAAATTATATTGAAAAAAGTTCCCCTAAAATCACTCGATGAGCCAAATGACTTGTTATTTGGTAAAATGGTGTGGGGTATATCTCTCCCACTATGGTATTAAGGAATAACATTTTCAACATGTTTTATGTATTTATTTCTTTTATTTGAAAAGTCATTCAGCTTCAAACCCACATCCCAAACCCACGATGTACAGTATGCATTTATGGTGATAAAACAAATAAATCAAGTATATGTTTCACAAATGAAAGGTGTGAACATTTTGGAATCATCCTATTCACATGGCATTTTAAACCTAAAATATATTATTTATTTTATATTATTATTTTAAAGCCGTTTTGAACAGTCAACAAACAGGTGTTGTGCCGAAATCGGCCCCCCTGCCGTGGATTGGCATGTTGCTCGCGTGAACGCGCGCGGTCTACTCTTTGATGTTCTGTTAAATTTTTTAGTATGTTTAACTCGTTTCAAAGGCACAAAATACAACTTTTATGATATTTTAGCAATAGCAGCATATGCTGGCTTTCATAATATACAACAATGCCGTATCAAAGCTAACTAATTCTTTCAAAGCTAACCTTTCTTGTTATTTATAATGGGGTTCCTTGCTATTTAATCGTGATTAGTATTTTTTCGAAACTAAATCTTGTTCTTATGCATTTTTGGTCTCGTTTCTCTACGCGTTGGTAGCTAATGGCTATTCAGTAATCGTTCATCTCGAGTATTAACAATGGTATTAAATCAGGCAATAAGACTTAAAAATCACTTTTCACTTTTTCTACTCTATATGTAAACCATTTTCAGTTCGGGTCAGGGGTTCAAAAGTTATGGGGGGACACATTCTGGCAGCTCAGCTTGCGGTAAATCGTCCCCCCACCCCACCGTTAACTTTTCTCAGGAATTAGTGATTCGTTGATCGAGAAACGTGTCAGTTCGAATTTGGTTTGGTTGAAATTGGGGCCGCTTGCCAGCAAATTCCCGGACTGGTCTTTGTTGCCAGTCAGTCCCTGCTCTCATGTACATTCTACTTGCTGACACAGTTACCCCAGAAATATATTTACGTTAATTCGCTAGTTTTTTAATTTCACTGTTAGTGACCTAAATAGTAAAGCGCCGCGGCCTACCACGCTTTTAATATTATCGTTAATCACAGCTTGCTAGTGGTAGTACCATCCAAACTAGAATTCCAGATCTAACGGATCTCCTGGAATGTTGCTACAGCGTCAGTTAGGTGTTCCTTACGTAACCGTCATTCGTATTTTGATGTAATAATGGTCGTTATGGCTTTTTAAAGTTAAACACCAGTGTATGATTCAAGAAGTGATTTTCAGTTAAGTGGATCGGCAGATCTTGTATAGCGTGAACAATCGGAGGTTCAATTTAGCCGTCGCTTGCTTAAAAAACCACAACTAATAAGCTGCTTTCGCCGCATCTGGTCAACGCAACAGGTTAGTAACATTTTAGCTAATATAGTGTGACCCATTTCACTATTAACCCCCCAAGCAGGGTTGCCAGTTGGGCTACTTAAAAAAGACAGTCGCTGGTTGCTACTTTTTGGGCTACTTTTAAGATGTTCAGAAACCTGGACCTGACCAACGTGTATTGTCCGCCACATCTCCCGATCACGCTGCCGTCACTGCCCATGACCACTTGGGTAAGGTCCCCCCCTCTATCTCTCTCCCTGTCCTCAGCTCCTGCTGCCCAACAGGTTGCCTGTGGAAGTGATGATAGTCATCAAGTGCCTGTTGAATACGAAAATACTGTATATGGAGAGTTTAATACAATAATTATGGCAGTGATGAAATGTCTACATTTTTATAGTTCATCATGCATTTGTCCTTGCGAATGGTTTATCTGTAAGAATCTGAATTATTATTTTTTTAATATACATTTGGTTCAGTTTGTATCGTTTTGGGAGCTTTGATGTACTTGTTGGAGTTGTGACCGAGGTTGTTAAAGGAACTGGGTCCCTGTCAGATGGCTGATTCCGGGCCAAGGAGATCAGGATTTTTACGTTTAGTTATACCTTTAAACCTTCTCCGATGCACACTGTTCTTTCTAATTGTTTTGTGTGAAGGAGGGGCTACAGTGCCCTCGGTCCTGAGGAGGCCTGTTCCTCTCACTCCTCATGTCCTGTACTGCGGTGTCCTTAGAGGGATTTGCGTTGGTCTGTTCTGCCATTACAGCCTTAGCACAGTGCACCTGCCTTGGGCACCCGTTGATCATCGGAACCTGATCCCTTTGATAGCTTCTAATATCAGACCTCTGGTTTCTCTAATCCATCTCTGTATTGTGTGCATGTCATGTGGACCACTCCCTTCCCGTTGTCCTGTCCTCACCAGGTTGAATCCCAGCTATGGCCCACAAGCAGCCCCCCCCCCCGTGTCTCTTGGGCTGTACTACGCAGTCCTCTCTGTTGGGCTGTGTCCTGTGGTGACAGCAACATTGCAAACCAGAGGTTTCTCTGTAGGTCTGTGGATAGGTATTTGAATCCCACTGTCCCGTGCATCTTCGGGACGAGGGTCTCCACCTTACGAGTGCCTACGGTGCCTACGGGTCACATCCAGGACTTCCCGTTCATTCTAGCAACAACGCTGTCGATGACATCCAAGTACATGCCTACCTGTCTGTTCAGTAGCAGCCTCTGCGCTGTTGGTGTTTGCGTGTTCTTCAGTGGAGTACTGAAGGTCCAAGATAATTCATCTGCATACTTGTTAAAGATTGTAAAACCTTTTTATTTTGTTTTTTATAAGCCTTGCTTGTAGCAATTTTGCCTTTTTGTCGAGTTTGGGTTCGGATGTGAGGTGTTCACCCAGTTTTCTTTAACCAAAGTTTTTTTGAAAATACTGTAAATCCTAAAGTATTTCCTTATATATATTTATATATTTTGTATTTCAATGACATTCATTCTTTATTTAAATTTGCATTTCAAAGTGAAAGTTTTTCATTTGGCCAATGACAAAACCACACCCCTGTGTCCCTAGCCAAAAACTGTCCCCCAGGAACCGTCACCCGATTTCCCACAGTTCCCCATTACACCACCCCTGTAACATCGAACATACAAACCTCTAAACATAACATCCCCCCCCACCTCTTCTTTAAACACCCTTAGCCAGGCACATAGTCCTTCATCCATGTAGGCTGTTGTCTAGCCCTCTGAAGTCGCTGTACAGCTGGAGGAGCCC
>JAOYSI010054375.1:9944-21842 GCA_025775065.1 Hiodon alosoides
TAGGTTCTGCTGGGCCATGTGGGGTCTGCAACATTACCGTGGGTTCTGCTGGGCCATGTGGGGTCTGCAACATTACCGTGGGTTCTGCTGGGCCATGTGGGGTCTGCAACATTACCGTAGGTTGTGCTGGGCCATGTGACTGCACGTTCATTGTGGGGTCTACAACATCGGGCAGAAGAAGCTTTTCACCGGTCCTGTAGGGCGTCCCTCGTGTCCCGGAGCGGTCTGCACTGCGTGCGGCTGCCAGACTCTCAGCCCTGATTGAGATAAAGGGCTTAAATTAGACATCTGGCTCAGAATCGGGGTTCAGATTGAGAGGCCAAATCCGGAATAAAAGCAACATATTTATTAACCGGTAACGCAATTTCACTGGAGCCACGTTCAGCAATATAGGCAACGTTACTCTGTTGCAGTATGGTCCACCTGGATATGGTTTTTGTCTTTATTTCCTCTGGCCAGAACGCATAGAGGAACAACAGTGCCAAGACTCCTGAGGCAACGCGTCACTGTGCTTACATCGACCTTCCCAAGTGTGCAGCCTGAGGGGTACCCAGAGGTTGCTAAGCAGGGATGACGGAGTCTGGGTGGCAGTAATGCCAGGGTACGAACTCTCTCGCTTATCTGAGACGGCTCTGGAGCAGGAAGGAGTTTGTTCTGAACCCCGACCCCGTTGCTAGGTTAGCGGGTACACGTTCACTCGGAGGAAGATGGCTAAAAACGTCTACCATCTCTAGCACATGAGATTCACAGTTTTTTTTTTTTGTTTTTTACAGTATACAAAAAAAATTTTTTTTCTATTGTGTTCTGATGGTTTATTCTGGTCTGGTAGAAAATGTGAGCAATTATGGAAAATGGTTTTATATTTACTCCTGGGAATTATTGATCTTGGCTAGCTTTAGCACCCTGTACAATCCTCATTTGGGACGGGGCATGAGGCACTGCTGTACACGGACTCTGTGCCCCTCTGCGTTTTTTTTTTTTTTGCAACGCCCAATACAAATTCCAACCTTGCTGCTGTTCACCAAGGTTGTGGATCTAAACTCAGGCCTTCGAGGGATGAGACCTACTTCTCTAACCTTTGTTAGAAGACAAGCTAAGTTTAGCTTGGTGTTAGTCCTCTGCTGATAAAAATACTGACAGTGGTGCAATATCAAAGGCAGAAGCACCTTCACTTCTATTTCATTGTGAGGAATAATTTATCGTCTTGCTTTAAAAAACCAAACACAACTCGACTACTACTATGATTAGTGATATCAGTGTCTCTGAGATCCTGTAAATAGTCGCTCAACTATGACCATGAGGATATCGGTCTCATTCTGAAAAGTAAAATGTTGATTTGGCTGGCTTTGGTCCTGCGTTAGGGAATAAGCTTTCCAGTACACGACCCCCCCGTCGCTCTGACCTCGGAACCCCAAATTGGACCGACATGGCAAAGTCAGTCTGATTTAAAGATGCTATCAGACTGACCAGCCAACCCCGGCAGATATTTTGGGTTGGGTGGGGTGTTCTGGGAAGCATAGCCATCTTGGATTCTTGGATGGGAGATAACCTAAAAGAGAAAACGCAACTGGCCTAGGCTCAATTGGGCTGTTGGAGGGATGGTTTCTAGGTAAATGTGTGCGCATTTAATCCACGTTTTTACTGCTATAAAACATCCAGAAGCAGAATGGCGCTGGTCAATGGAATTTAAACATGGTAGACACAATTGTTTTTTGTATACTACTATTAAAAAATATATCCTTACTAAACCCACAGGCAACCTGTTGGCATGTTAAGGACTTGGGATGAAAGAAATCAGAGTAAGATTCAAGTACAGAGGACTATGTGAAGGTTGTCTGCAAGGCAATGAAAAGTGCCCTGAAGGTAAACCCGAATGAAATTGGTACACAGGGATGTGTTGCGCTATGTGTTGAGCTCCTTGGAAATGTCATATCGGATCTGTGTTTAAAATAAGTTCCCCCACAGGCCACGGTCATAAGTCTTCGAAATGTGTTTGACGGTCTCACCCTAGGAAGTAAAGCGATCTTAACTGGCAGAGAGGGTGAAGAGTAAGCTCTAGAACTTTCTGTCCAAATTTCTTTTCCTTTTTTCCCCTGCATCTGTCACTCGGCTGTCAGTAAATCGCTTAAGATCGAGAACAAAGAACTCTGAAAGATGAAAGACGTGTTTTTTTTTTTTTTTTTTTTTAAAGGGGTGACACTTTAAAAAAAAATTCAAACGGCAAAACCATTCTCCCCACACAATATAACATGCCTATGTGGACAGCGGGGTTCCATCTCAGCTGACAAGTTTTTGAGCTACTGGGTGAGCCACGCGTGGGCATAATTTTGCAACTGTGCTATGCGACTCTGTGTCCACAAGGGGGACGGAAAAACGGTTACATTCGAATGTGGTGGAGCTTTCGAAATTAGTAGTCATTTTAAATGCACCATTTAATAAGCGATTGCATTTTTTTTTTAAAGGAAAAAAGACCTAAAGAGCATGGGGAAATTTTACGTTAAATTCCTAATACTTTTGTAGTGACGCAATCGTTAACTGAGACTTGATGACTATAGCGGGGAGTATGCGCTCTTACCTAGCAGTTTGGGAATTTATCGGGTCTTTTGTTTGGCTTGGATTGACGTGTAAATTTGTAAAATATATCTGAAAGTTTGAGAACCTTTCACTTGTTTGTAGAGGTTTGTTATTTCTTAGTAAAAGTTGTTTACACATCTACAAATTAGTGTCTACGAGTCTGTCTTGTTTTCCACCGTGTGACAGCCTAGGATTTTCCTTCCATGCAAAAATTAATAATGGATCACCACTATTACGATGAATTCGCTGGATAAATCGGCCTACAGTTGCTAAAGTGACTGAAAACACGACCGGTGGTAAGTTGTCACCGGTGGCCTAAAACACGGAGCAACTCAAGCAGCGATGGGAGGTTTTACTTTTTAAATTTGTCACACCTAATAAAAACGGTGAACCTCGAAGTCTGTTGGACGCTGGACAATAATCTTCCTTCCATTATTGAAAAGGGGTGGCTCTTAAACCGCGATTTATTGATATTAATCGGTTGTATTGTCACCAAACTATGTTGAAAATGGTACACACTGTAGCCTGCATTTTCAGGATTTCTTGAAACTATAAAAAATGGGGTGTAGCCTACAGTAGGAAGCTTGATAATGCATTTCGGGAATATTGATGGTAACTGTAATTTGACTGTCTTAGGTGTATTATAAGATCAATTTAAGTCAATTTTCAAAGCTCTTCGTGTGACCCACTCCCTTTTCCATCAGTATATTTTATTTAAAGTGTATAGACGTCCCAACGGAATATGGGACGTGTAGATTACTTATTCCCCCCCCCATTTTATGTCTTTTTAAATAAATGTAATAAACGATTTGAAGCGTCTAAAGGGATTTCTCGTTCATTTCTTGACCAGGTAAAGCGAAGCATCGCATTTATACCACAGCGCATGCGTGAAAAGGCGGCTGCTTACAGCTTGGGAAGCCGCTCTCTCCCATTGCACTCCGAGACGCTGCCTGCAGTCTGGAAGTCAGCGATGGTGTCCCGTGCATTTACCCTTTTTAACAAATGTTACCAGCATGCGAGCCGAGGGGCAACATGACGGCTCACAACCGAGAGAAGATTCCGCCACCCTTGTGCCTCTCCGTTCTCTTTGGTCCGGGTAGAGGAGTGTTTTGCTACGTTGTCTTGGTTCTGGTCTGCGCGCTGTGCTACAGTAACTCTCTGCGAGGGGAGTTGGTGCACGATGATGTGTGGGCAATCCTTAATAACCCTGATGTCAGACCTGGCTCCAGTCTGCGAAACATATTTTTTAACGACTTCTGGGGGAAAAGGATGGCCGATAACACCAGCCATAAATCCTACAGACCGCTGTGTATCCTTAGCTTCAAGTAAGTTCAGTTTTTATCCGGGCTCGTGTTTGTTCGCTGTAACTGCTAGCCGTGTACCGTGTTACCGCCATGGTGTAGTTTCTCTGAGCCTTCGAACGCGTTATCTCGATGTTGCGTTTGAGACCCATGAATGCTTGAAGGTGCTTTTGTTTTTTTTGGTTTGTTTTGTATTTCTGATAGACATCAGATTTAGTTATATACATATATTTTAAGACTAGCGCGGGTGGCGGCGGCTTTAACGCAGAAAGAGAAACTATAAGACGACACAGTAAAGTTACTCACAGGCGAACGCAAATAATTTAAACGTTAAAATGTGAACGTTGTAAATCTCAATTCGGATTCCTTTAAGTGTTTGAAGTTTAGCGAAGGAAATTGATAGTTTAATCCTCAATTATTGCGGGTGACCTATTAAAGGGCAACCATAATATTCTATGGGAAGAAATACTAGGTATTGGTATATCAGCTTTTGGAAGTTATTTTAGCCTATTTGCGTGATCGGTTTCTAAAACACTTGTTGCGCAACAAGGCTGTTGACAGGTTTTTTCTGACCCGAGTGGTCGATTGTACTGTTACGTTTTGTATCGTTTAACATTGAACATGTCCTGTTTTTAACTAAGTGTAGTCTAATTCGGACTGGCGCATTTGGCGTGCACTGTAACGAACCGGTTTTCTAAAACCTCATCGCTGCTATGCTCTTAATTTAAGGAAATTCCTAAAACTTCGTGTACCGTGTTTTTTTTCCCCCAGGACTTCTTGGGCATGTTTGTAATAACATGCAACATTATATCGCGCGGTCAGGCCGGGTCCTTATTAAGAAGCCGAAGTTTTATTTATGTAAGAAAGCAGTTGTCTCAAAAGTTTTTGTTTAAGGACCACCGACAGTTCCACCACCCAGCTGTACTATGAAAGTTCTTAATACAAGTAGACCACTTTTTGGAATAGCTTTGAGTTTTGCCTGGAAGTAGGCGGCTTGGTTGTCTGTGGCTTGTGGGAAGGCAGTGTTTCTGGCCCTATTTGTGGTCGTGGACATTCCCTCAGGGCACAGAGATCAGCTTGGTTAAAAGTATGGCCTGCGGCCTCCCTCCACCGTTAAGCCTCCCTCTCTACGTCAGGCTGCTTTGCGTCAGCGCATTTAAACAAATTATTTGTGTTAGGATAGGATGGGCTTGTCAGCTGGAGTGGAAGTTAACCAACTTTGCTTGCATCCATCTGTGTTGTGGTTTAATCCACAAATCGCCCAAGCGTTCCCCCATTTCCTCAGTCGTTTGGCGGTGAAATGGTCCCGAGAGCATCTCCTATTTTCAGGAACACGCTCGTATTAATATAACTGCAGGAGGCTGAAGTGGGAGGCTTTTAGGGGGTTTTTTTGCCTGGCGTATTAGAATGCGATTTGCACTGTAGTTTTGCTGTGACAGTGTGAATGTGCCGGGTGCATTAAATCCCAGTGGAGCGGTTTCCCTTTGGTTGGTGTACCACACCGAGTATCACCGTTTTGCATGCTCAGATGCTACCTTATCGCACTAATAAGATGCCTCTCATGTTCACGCCGTTTAGCCCCCACATTGCCAACCTTTACAGGCGTTTGGAGCCGTCCATATTGGAAATGTATTTCTTAAGTTTTGCTGAAGACTTAAACCGTTTCGGCACAACCAGAACAGAGTCTGAAACTGGAGCAAGGCTGTGTTAAAGGATCTGGCCAAGAAAGTTCTCTGACCTGACTTGAGTTTCGAGGTCAGGTCTGTGGTCCTGTGGATTTTAAGGGAATTGGAGTCGGGATTCAAATGTCAGCTGTGATCGAGCTGTGGCCACCACGAGACCACGAGGTGTGGTTGTTAACTTGGGCCTGGGATTTTCTGTTGAATCTTTTGAGACTTATGAGTGATGAATCTCCTGTATCACCAAATCGCTCTGTAGAGTGGGCCTTCTCTGTCTACTGCCAACGGTGGTGCCTTTGTTTACATGCCACGATCAATCAATCAATCTTTTTTGTGTTTTTCACAAGGTTCCATGTCACATACAGAGAAATACAGAATGTCCTAGTCCTGACCCCCCAAAACCATGCCAGCGGCAAGGAAATACTCCCTAGGCTGGCAGGAAGAAACCTTGAGAGGAACCCAGCTTAAAGGGGGAGCCCATCCTCCGCTGGCCGGCACCAGGAGCCGAATTAAAGAATTTAATGTCCATTAAATCACTTGAATGATGTCCTAATGACACTGTCTGTTTGGAGGGGGGCCGATTCTTTCCTAGACTTGGCCAGATAAACTAATTTGATAGTTTATTCAGATTCCTCCTCTGTCAGCTGCAATCATTTCTACTTAACGGCACCACCATCCCCTGGAACCTTTTGGTTTGTAGTGTCGGTCTGTTACCTTGATGTCGTCAGCCATCCTCACGCCAGCGTTGTTCTGTCTGACAGACATCCTGGAGGTGAGGAGTCCTGTGTCCTGAGCCAGACGTTGGACAGGCTTTGGACGCTAGCTTGTGATGAAAGGGTTTGACCTCTGACCTTGTCTTAGATGAGTGTGTGTTCCGCGGTGTCTTTGGGCAGAGAACGAGGATGATCAGATAATCCGCTGGATCTGAGACAAATGGTCACTGAGGTTAATATCCTTTCAGACGAGGCTTGCTAAGCAATCACTTTAATGAAATGTGTTCAGAGACCAAGTGACCTTGAGCTAAGGCCGTCTGGGGTATAGGAGATATTCATTAAAGTTTAGTTGACTGAAGTTCCCTTTATTCTGAATAAGGTCTCCACACACTGATAAAAGTCCCCTTTCATTTCATACTGCATTTACAAAATATCTCGACGTAAAATGGTTGAAATGGAAGAAAGGTCAATCGCCCTGAAAGAGATTAATTAAATCCATTATTGAGGGAATGCATTTTAAATGTCTTTGTAATGTATACTGCTTTGCTCTAAGTGAGTTTAATGCAAGCGTTTATAATTCCTCTCCTCCAAGAGTCTTTGATTGGTTTAGGGAACCCTCCGAACGTGTTGTGATTACTGGGGGGGGCGGAAGTCTGATTTATGCATGGACAATACGAAGTAATGAATTTCAGGTGTGCTTTCCCTCTCTCTCTCTCTCTCTCTCTCTCCTGGTCTGGGTTTGGCTGTGGTCGGGGGAATTGGTCGGACAGGTCACCCCCTCTCTCTCTCTCTCTCTCTCTCGCCCACAGGTTGAACGTGGCGCTGGGCGGGATGACGCCCCTGTACTTCCACGCAGTGAACGTGGGCCTGCACTGCGTCGTCACCGCGTTGCTCATGCGCACGTGCGAGAGGGCGGTGTTCGACGACAGCCGCCTGGCCTTCCTCACTGCCCTGCTCTTCGCCGTCCACCCCATCCACACGGTGGCTGTGATTACCCCCCCCCCCCCCCAAATCATCTGGTCGTCTTTACATCTGTGGCCAACCACAACTCATCGTTCCGTGTTTTAAACGTTTGCACTCGGGCGGTATGAAAACGGTTTGAATCCCTGGTGCTGGTACTGTTAGCTTTCATCAGATCAGGTTCGGCGTATGGTACACAGAGCTGTGTGTGACTGAGGGAGCAATACACATGCGGAAGCTTAAATGCCAAGGCTTTTCTTAAAGGGCAAGGCTTCCCTGTTCAACAGAGAAGAAAGCGATGTCTGTGTGCATTGTGTGATCACGGAACAAATTCAAGACATTTCTCCGAGGACTTTGCCCAAAACGTGTTTTCCAAAGTGTTTTTCTGAGGGGGGGGAAACCCTAATAGACAGGGTCATGGAGGCACTGCTGTATAAAGATGATTAGGGGCTCGAGGTCACCAAGACCTGAGTACGAAACTTGTGTGGGGGCGTTTCCCTAACTTTGTTTGGAAATATTCTCCTCAACACACCCATGGCCAACTAGCCGACCCTTTCCCCATGCACCATTACAGCCTAACCCTGGCCCTAATGGCTACTTCAGGCCAGGGGGAGCGTGGGTCACATTTTGGGTCCCAAACGACTGGCCAGCTGGCTGTAGTGTCGTTATGATCCAATATTATGGCCATGTGCTTTGGCATGTTTTAAACAGCTTTACCCCTCCAATACAGGAGTTTTTTTTTTTCTGACGACCTCACAGGTTGGCTTCCTCTTGTCAGGCGGAGACTAGGGGTTGATACTGAGATGCAACGTAGACTCTAGTGTCTGAAATTATTGAGGGAAATGCTGGCAATTGGAATCCCTTGCAGCATTCACCACATTCAAACGCTGGACCGTTGACAGAATTGGGAGTCATGGTAGCGTTGAGCCAGTGAAGGCCATAAGGATAAACGTTTCGCCGTAGCGTTGCCTTTAAACCTCAATTATGTTTTGTAATATTCACTTGCATGCACATGCAGGAATGTTTCAGAAAGATATGGAATTCAAGCGTGGGTGCCCATAAACTTTTGACATGCAGTATTTAGTACGCTGACCGCGGGGCTGAGGTCGGCCTCTTGGTGCGAGACCCAGAGTTTATATAGGCACTGACCCAGCGCCAACTCACGATCCGCACAGCCGGAGTAAACCGGTTACATCATTAGCAATCTAACAGCGTAGAGAACCAGCTGGAGTTCATCTCATTTATCTTGATGAGGAGAAACGCTCCGGCCAATATGCGTACGCACGCGCGCGCACACACACACACACACACACACACACACACACACACGCCACTCGCAAACAGGCTCTCGTCGACTCAACACGGAACTCTCCCAGGGTGATCTCGGGGCCCATTACTCAACAATCCCAAACGGCTGCCCGCAGGGAAAAGTCCCTTTTAATTACTTTCTGCTGAAAATAACCAAAGTCATTAAAGCAAAGAGAAAGCATTTATGAAAAGCGGCTGTGTACACATGCATGTGTTTGTAGGTACCAGGGTTAGTGTGACAGGCAGGCCTATTAAAGCAGAGTCTGGGCCAGGAGTATAGTGTGGTGTTGTGCCAAATGTAAAGTACTTAACTATAGTTAAAGAAATATACTTAAGACACAAGGTGCTTTTATTCATCTGAAACTTTTTGTTTTTCTAGTTCTTTGGGTGACCATAAAAATGCTGTATTATTGATGCGTTTTGCTATTTTTAATCAGTTTTTTTTTTAATGACTTCAAGATGAAAATGAAGGACATTTAAGGGATGTTGACATCAAGCCTTTAAATTCAGCTGTGACTGAGTGCAAACCTCTTTCTCTCTCTCTCTCTCACACACACACACACACACACACACACAGCTCTTCTGGAGGTTTTAGTCTGTTTGGCTAAACCGCCTGTTTGTGGAGGAAGGTCACCAGTCTGTTCTTTCCTGCGGTCCGTTTCTGTGATGGAAGAATGACGTGGGCCAGTCTTTGCCAATGCGGCTCATTGCGTTCGTTATAGAGGTGTCTGGGCATGCTGTCTGACTGACAGAGGGATGGGAAATGTGCCAGTCATATGGACAGCGGGTATTATCACACATCAAGGGTAATGAGAACTTTGGCAACTTCTCTGGTAGTCGAGCAAAAGGCTAGCATTGCACTATATTATAACCCCACTGATCTGTTGGTTAAAAGAGCACTGCGTGGTTGTCTGGTGTGTCCGAGAAACCGGTTACGGTACCTGATCTTGGGCCAGCCCAGTGAGAGTGATGGTGGGAAGGCCGTAGGATCTCCCTCATCAGTGGAGAGGCGGAGAATGGGAGGTCTGTTCTGAGATGAATGGCCTCTGTATTCTCCTGCTGCCTGCACTGATGAAACGGAGCCCAGCGTTCCGTCTGTTGACCTCCCCACGACCGGCTGGACT
This sequence comes from Hiodon alosoides, assembly GCA_025775065.1. Lineage (NCBI taxonomy): Eukaryota > Metazoa > Chordata > Actinopteri > Hiodontiformes > Hiodontidae > Hiodon > Hiodon alosoides. Next base: position 19,604 of record JAOYSI010054375.1, read on the forward strand.
TGAAGTGCCATTTGTGGTCGGCACGTGTCTGGGACGACTGCGGCTACACGCGCGCGGTGTGGAACGGGGGTTTAGCGAATGGGAGAGAGGTCTGACTCTGCTGTGGGCGTGTGCCTTCCCGGATCGCGTTGTCGTCGCTGGAATCTAACAGCAGGGGCATTCCTCGAGGATTGTGTGATTGCTGAGAAGGAGGCGGTTCTTTCCGCCGACCCGGCGCGTACGAGAGGCTCACATGTGGGGGAGTTATGGTCCTGGCTCATTGCCTCACTGCCTGGCGAGCGAGAGCCGGTTCTCCGTGAGGGCGGTTCCCAGCCTCTGCCAGAGCTCTGGTTAGTTGTGGCTTGTGCTTCTGCACCTGGGCAATCTTATCAAAATAACTGCAGGCTCTTCTCTGTTCCACAAATTCGAGTGGGATGCTCCTAATCGTGGACAAATGAAGGGTATTTAAAAGCCCCACTGGGCTCCCGCGGCAGGGAAGGGGACGTTCCAGGTGCGACCCTCCCCCGACGAGAGGACTACTGAGATCACAGCGTTAAGATGGTCTGACGCAATGTGGTCAATGGAAACTGGGTCTCCTCGACCAAAAGCTTTACTGCAGTGCGGCGTCGGGGTTTTTCCATTTTTGTGTGCAGTGTTTTAACAACGCTAAGCCTGTGGTTGAAGTGAGGTTTGAGTTTGAGAACGTTTTGTGTGTGTGGGTGTGGTCCGTCCTCTTTTTAATGCGTTTCTCTGACCCCTTGAGTACAGGTGTGTGACTGAGACATCATGTATGAAATGTACGCATGTCAGGAGGGATTTGAATAGACTCGGTGTGCTCTGTTGGTGCTAGATCAGTCTGGAGGAGGAGGAAGCGCGGGGAAGGATCTTATCGGTTGTCTCATGAATAAAATATCCTCTGGAACCGGTCTCACCCGCTGCAGAAGCGGCCTTGTGCCGCTGACAAATGACTTCTCTCTCCCTGGAAGAAGATGTTGGTAAGACGCTAAGGATGAAATATTAGCTGGATTTATCACGGCTTTTGACCTCATCCGAATGTGTCCCAGCGGGGCGCTGAGAGTCCCGCTGTAACTCGGCCTGGTCCGTCGGTTATTGGGCTAAATCGGGACTCGGGCTCAGGGCTCGCCGTTCAGCGTTCTCACTTGGGCAGCCCGATCGGCCCCGGTGTTTGAGTAGGAGGTCTCCAGCCTGCTTCTCCGGCTTGGTTTGGGTCCCAGTAAAACTCTGTTTCCCGTCCCGTCTGTCCCGGTGTTTTGCGTTTTCTCGCGGGACCGCCGTGCGTTTGGAAAGCTGGCTCCCTGTGCCTCTCGCTCTGGGACACGCCAGCAGGAGGGTTGTATCGCACTAGCTGAACCACTTTAAATGGGTTGTTAAGAACTTTATTTATTTTTTCGGGGGGGGGGGGGTCCCGAGAGGATGAGATTTGCCTGGTCCTGGCTCTCTGCTGAAGGGGAGGAAGTGGACGGCGGGGACATGAATCAAAAGGAAAGGAGCGTGCGGGCTTTAGGCCGATTGCTGTGATCACCCTTCTGCTGGCTTTAAGGGCAGGAGTCGGATTTCCAGCGTCTCCAAGGACGGGCTGTAAATCCTGGCTGCTGGCGGGGTAATGGCAGGTTTACCCCTGGGCTGTCTGTGTGTATGTGCTTCACCTGATGTATTGGCTGTCTGGGGCCTTCTCCGTGCTTGGTGTTCACCCCAACGGCCGCCCTGAGAACACACCCACAGCTAGGACCCGTTTTGTTAAATGAGACGGCGTTTAGAGAGCCGACAGAGCCGTCTAAGGAAGACGTTTCGTTTGGTCTAAATCCGGAAGAGTGCGTCGGCTATGTTTTGGGTTTTACTTTTGTGTTTTTGGGGGGGGGGGGGGAACGACAAAGCCATAATATGGCCCTACACCCTCTCTGGATCACTATTGGCCTGTAATATGACCGGCGCGTCATCATACAACCGCACAGGCCTCTGGGTTAGGACGGCTCTGGCGGGAGTAGTTTGTAGCATGATGTCATGCACACCCAGGGGAACAGTCCTACCCCAAATGGAGGAAGTGCGCGACTGTAAGAGGGGTTGTCTTGGGACGTCCTGAGCGAGCCCTAACCACACTCCGTTTTTAAACAGGTGTCGGGGATTGTGGGGAGAGCGGATGTCCTGGCCTGCATGCTGTTCCTCCTGACCTTTCTCTCCTACATTAGGTAGGTTGACCTCAGTCCCTTCTCAATCCCTCCTATTTGTCTGTGCGTGTGTC
>JAOYSI010054386.1:0-25077 GCA_025775065.1 Hiodon alosoides
CCATGGAAACCCATGCCATGAAGCTCCCAGTGCACAGTTTTTGTGCTGATGTTAATGCCAGAGGAGGTTTGGAACTCCGCAGTTATTGAGTCAGCAGAGCATTGGCGACTTTTACACACTATGTGTCTCAGCACTTAGCGACCCCGCTCTATTACTTCACGTGGTCTGCCACTTCGTGGCTGAGTTGCTGTGGTTCCATAATACCACTTACAGTTGATCATGGAATATCTAGTAGGGAAGAAATTTCACAAACTAACTTGCTGCAACAGTGGCATCCTATTACATTACCACGCTCAAAATCAGTGAGCTCTTTAGAACGACCATTCTTTCACAAATGTTTGTAAAGGCAGACTGCAAGGCTAGGTGCTTGATTTTATACACCGACGGCAATGGGACTTAATGAAACACCTGAATTCAATGATTAAGGGGTGTGGCCCAATACTTTTGTCCACATAGCGTATAACAGATATTTTCAGACAGTAAATCCCATTCTGTATCAGGGAAAAAACATTTTAATGTGATTTGGCACGACTGTTTTGAACTGTTTGACACACTGATGAGGTGAAGCTGAATGCCCTAACAAATGATTGCATGAATATCTTTTTCCATCCATCCTCTCTGATGCAAAGGGCATAGAGGAGCTCCTCTCTGCTGGACATACACAGTCAGGTATGTGCCTGTTCAGTATCAATAAAAAACAATAAATTATTTCAAAAGAAACAGTTGTAACAATTGTAATGTCTGTTTAAGATGTAGTTTAAATGTAAAAATTTAAAAAAAAAATTTTAATTAATGAAAACTGTATGATCATGGTAATTGCAAACAACCTCTCACCCAAATGTGAGGTCTGTAGATCCTGACTGGGCTTCCTCCTTCTGTCTGCCCCATGAGCGCAGGAGTAGCTCACAAGCTCCCCACTGACTTGGGAGTCTTGGGAAGTGATCCGCTCCTCTTGAAAGATTCTCAATGGGTTCTGGGTTGGCTCGGGTCGCCCATGACAGTACCCATCACAAAGGTGACGAGGTGGTGGGTCAGGCTGCAAGGTCACTTCTGCAATTGGCTCGGGGAGGGTGTCTGAGGAGGGGAAGACAATGAGGTCCTCCACAAAGGAAGAGCCCTGGAACGAGGACGGCAGCTCTGGGAGCCGGTTAGCCTCTGGAGGCAAAAGGCTGGTTCGAGGCGGCACTCTAGGGGAAGCTTCGAGGCAGCAGCCCATGGCTATGGAGGCTAGCAGCGCACCCCCGTCCAGCAGGGCCCTGTGGGTGTTCTTCAGAGGGCCCCCACTGAAGCCTCGCTCCAGCCTAGGGGACCCTGCTGGAGACTGGGAGCGCCAATGTGGGGATCTCTCACTGCTTTCTGCATCCCCCTGAGATTGAAGGCGCCCCCCAGGACAGGTTTGCGGGGACCCTGCAAGAAAGAAATCAAAAGATATGCCCAGTTACACCAATCCGCCTTTCTAAAGATGTGCCCAGATATATAATTCTACCTTTTTTTCAAATACAAAAATTTTTTTTATTTTTTTTTTTATTTTTTTTTTAAATGTTAGGAACTACCAATTGTGAGTGTTACTACATTAATTCAGCCAACATAAATATCAACTTCTTTAAAAGTATATAGTCTATTAATCTATTTGAAACATATGTCCAATAAATTTCAACTGCAAATTAGCCCCTGAAATAGTTAGGACTTTATATAAAAGGCTAAGTGGCTTTTCAAAACTTTTCAGAAAACTTGGACAATATGCAATTTTTAAAATAGTAAGGACGAACAAAAAACGAAGAATGCTTTTGCAATGTGTGGGTTTATATGGATAAAATTACCATTCCCTCAGTTTAAGTAATGGCCGGAATAATTATCTAGATAGCATTACTTTTAAGTAAATCAGTAACGTTTCACCAAGATTACTCACGCGCGTTGTTCCGATTAGAGAGCCAAGTGTATTATGCCTCTTTAATGTGTTTTCAAATCGCATCCTCTTACTCAAACTGGCACCTGTTACATTAACAGGTTTAAAAATATACATAGCAATACTTACTTCACAAATGCAAATAAAGTGGCAAACCAGACGAACGTTTAAATTCCTCTATACAGGTTCCTCCCAGGATTGTGTGCTTAGCTATTTATCGTCTACATAGCGAGACCAGACACCGCACAGTAAGTTAGGCGTAGTGAAGGTTTGCCGTTAGGAGGGGTGAGGCTTAGGCGTTTAATGCAATACCATTCGGTGTGGAATCGCAGTCAGCCGGTCGGTACACCTCCAAGTCTCTCTTGGAACTGGCATTCTCACTGCTGTCCAGCTCCAGGAGCTTGGCCCTCATAGAGAGACTGACGCACAAAAACAGACAAAGCCGAACACAAGGAAAACGCATTAAAAAAATACAAAAGTTGTAAAATGGCAAAGGATTCATCACTAAGCGTATGAGAAAGAAACCTTGAGGAATTATGACGGTCTTCAGTAAACTCTTTTCAATGCAGGAAAAGAGGGGGCGATACCTGGATTCCAGGGAACTAAGGCGCAGCACTTTGGCTCTCCTGGGGCTCCTAGGGCTCTGTGGGCTCCAGTGGGGTCCCAGCCGGTACTCCCCATTGGAACGCTTATTGGGCGCCGGGTCTGGGTGCCGCACAAATCCGTGGCCCCATGCCCTGCTGCTCTCACTGGGACTGACTGAAAAACGAGAGAGAGAGAGAGAGAGAGAGAAAAACAGCGATTACAAGCTCTGCCGAGACGTGGGATTATGGAACTGCACTATTCACATGTAGTGTTCTTAATGTAGGGTTTTCACAGGAATTAAGTCTCATTAACTGCGGGATTCATGTCCCAGATATTATGTAGATCCAAAACATGTCCACCTGCTGTTAAAGGAGAGGTTCAAATAAAAAAATACAGTGAACAAGTAATCCAGGGGGTTGGTAGTATGTAGCCATAATTCAATAAAAAATAAATAAAAAACCCAGGCTGTTTGACAATTACGCTTTTACAAATTGTGGCAGAAGCTTAGTGATGGAATGACCACTATCTTAGGTGTAATGTTGTCAGAATAAGGACCATTTTTTAAATCTTTTAAACACTCAACTAATCTGTATTAGTAGGGGTGAGAACAAATAATATATTCTTAACTCATCTATTAGTTCATCCTCTCCCCAAACAAAGCTATCAATCAATTGTAGCTCTCAAACTACTCTGTCAGAAGGGTATCGGCATTAACGTATGTATAGAGGAAAGTTGTGCTCTTCATAAACTGCAGAAGATCGCCCCCATCTGGTTGCAAATAAAAAGTCTGTAACTGACGCTCCCGGGAAGCCTCATTCTAGTGCAGCTGGGGAGTAGGTGAATAAAACGATACACATCTGGGCTTGATTCCACCCAAGTGAGAAGTGAGAACTGTAGGCAAGGGGTGAGGACGAACAGTCAGTGTTCAAAAATAAAAATAAGGTAACGTCAATGGCTGAAGGAGGCGTGTCTTACGCTGAATGGCCCGAAATCGGGGGCCGAAGGAAGGGGAGGAGCCTGAGGCCAGGTCCGGGGAGTTCCTCCTCTTTTCTAGCCCAGGGGAAGCCTGCACAGTGATCTTGTGAATAAAATCTGTAAGAAAAATTGCAAGATCGCAGACATCGTTATTTTTAAAACAATAAAACGGCCAGTGCGGCAAGGTGATTGACGGAAAATCACAACAGAATAGAAAGATAAACGGGGCAGGGCTCCAGGGGCACACGAGTCAGTCAGAAAATAAGGGGTGCAGTCTCTCACTGACTCGGTACAATTATCATCATATTATAGCCATGGAAAGTCATTTAGACACCCTTTGTTTAACTTGAATGCTCGAAGATTAGTGGTACCCGCTGACCAGTCCCATCACAAGGAAGACAGGGCAGCGAGGATTGCGGCCTGCCTGGAGCCTTCCGCCTGTGTTAACCCGTGTTAATTTTCCTGAGACTTCTGAGCCTGATGGCAGCAGCATTGCAATGCCTCCCTTTGGGCCTCTTACTCCTGTAGGTGTGATTCAATGCCAAATGCCTCTCACCAACCACAAGATTACGGTTTCCCCGAGATGTCTAAAAGCACTCTCCCTGTAGAAACAACCACCATGTGTGAAATGCACTAGGTCTGCAGGATTTATTGGGGCCTTTGTGGTGTGGGCATCACACAAACCTCCTGCAGCTGCAAGCAATATTTCTGAGCCTGGAGTCCGTCCTAAGAAAGATCAAGCGGACGCATGAGTTTGTCTGGACAGATAACTTGACGGTGGTATCATACATCAACCACTAGGGTGGCATGAAGTGCCCTGTGGTCTAGTTACGAATATCCTGCTCTGGTCAATCAGTCAATTAATTTTTATGAAGGACTTTTCACATCACAAAGACGCTTTACAGTAAAGGGCAATACAATATTTCCCTAGGCCTGACCCCCTGAAAGCATGCCCTTGGCGACTCCCTAGGCTGGCAGGAAGAAACCTGCATTCTGGAGACACTGATGTTGGAAGAGAGGACCCGGCTCGCAATCTCTGTCCTAGTTCATCCCAAAGGTGTTCGATAGGGTTGAGGTCAGGGCTCTGTGCGGGCCAATTCCAACAGACACACTCCAAAATCTTGTAGAGAGGAAGCTGTTATAGCTGCAAAGGGGGGACCAACTCGATATTAATGACTATGGATTTAGAATGGGATGTCATAAAAGCTCCTGTAGATGTAATGTGTAGGTCCCAATACTTTTGTCGATATATTGTGTATATATCCGCTACTTTGGAATACGTTTTTTATTAATAGATTATAACGGAGGGGGGGGCATAAAACGAGTATTGTTGTCATAATGGTTATACTAATGACACAAAAATAAATGACGTGTACTTATGTAACCAAATTCAAGAGGTGAGCTCCATTTTCAGTCCTTAGCCAATAAATGATGCTGGCCTAGGAAGGTTAAGAAAGCCAAGCACTAAAAGCCACAGACACAGACACAAACGCACCACAAACCCATTCACACAGAAAAGGCAGGACGTGGGCAGTTCTGAGCTCCTACCCTGGGGCATGCCGATCTTCTCGCCGTTTTTTCCCTTCAGCTTGTGCTTCTTGAAGGTGCCCTTGCGCTTCTTGACGTTGGGCTTCTCCTGGTTCATGTGCAGGATGAGCAAGCTGAGCTCCCTCTCGAAGACCTCCTGCTCCCACTGGGCTAGCTGCAGCTCCCGCTGTCTCAGGAACTCCTCGTGGGACTTCTGCTCCAGGGCTGCCTGCTGCAGCTCCTCCTCGCGGCACCGCAGCTCCTAGGATTGTACGTTTGCCATGTTCCATGTTATTTTGCATTATTCAATGGAATCTCCCCATTTCCCCTCCCCAACACCACCTCACTCGTGATCTCTGTATATCCTTTCCACACCTCTATCCCCTCCATCCACTTCCCACCACTCATTCTCACACCTTTTCTTTGGCACGTAGCTCATCAAACATGCTCTGGATCTCCAGCTTCCAGTCCTCTTGTAGCGAGTGGAAGGAGTCCGGAGGCATCTGGTCAAGCACCTGTTGTTCCAGGGCAGTCAACTGATCCAAGATAGTGGCAAAGCTGGGGCGGTGGTGGGGGTCCTGGTCCCAGCACTCTGAACAAACAAACCAATCCCATTATCACATCATCCAACCACACATGGTCGCCCTACAAAATCAATCCAACTATCCTTTTTATCCAAAGCGACTTTTTCAAAAACACAAAAAATGTATTTTTTATTACTAAAATTAAGCATATGATTGAGCCACAGTAGTCCTGCATTTTCGCTCATATTGTTAGATATTGGTTTCAGCTTAGATCACATTTTTATTGTTTCACAATAATGTACCTTGTCTATGTACCAAGCCAGGGAACAGTATAGCTACATATTTTTATGTGGATAGCTAGCGTGCAAAGGTTTAGCATCTGATAACTCATCCTTTATAAAGACTAAGACGGTTTTAGCTAGCAAGCCAAATTAACTTACTTCATCACCCAGGCCCACATTTGTCCATTTCTGTAACTAGCTGTAGTTAATTTTCACACTGGTTTATCGCCCATCCCTGGTGCCGGTCACAATTGGTAAACGGAATGACGAAATCTCGATTATAGGGCTCAGTTTCATGTGAGCGCCTATAGTACATCCCAGAGATAATTTCATTAATTTGCTTTGTCGATGTGACGAATGGCCAGGTGAAGTCTACACTGTCGGTGCCAAACGGACTGACTGCCAGTGTTCTCACCCAACATCAGCTGTGCAAAGGACTCGGGGCAGGTGGAAGGGATGGGCAGGGTAAACTTGTTGACGGCCACTCCGTAGGCCACTGCCAGGCCATCGATCCCCCGGTAGGGCACCTCCCCTGTTAGCAGCTCCCACAGCAGGACACCATAGCTAAAGAGAACGAATGCAGATATAAAAAACACTATCAAAACAACACACACACGCACAAATGGCTAAGAGGAAGTCTGCGTCAGGGAGGACTCTCTTATTCAGTGACAAGACCACAGTGGCTTGGTGAACCTAACTGTATAATTGTAATCAGATTTCCCTTAACATTGGTGGTTACTTAGGTTGCAGCATTTAAATGTATGTTTGCGTAATAGGTCTACAAGTTATTAGTGCCACACATTATTATTATTATATTAAATCTTTTTGCCTCCTTTTAGAGTTCAAGGAATATGTACAATCATGATAAAGCCACAGTGGCTGTATTTCAATTCTCAGTTATGAATTAGACCGCATGAAAGTTTGGAGAACCATCGGGAACGAGAACCCCAATGACCATGTCAGGAACAGACTGGCAAAAGTGGTGTATCCATCTGTTCCCCTCCAACTCACCTCCAGACATCGCTACCCCTGGAGAAGGTGGACGACTTGATCACCTCTGGTGCCATCCATGCGTAGGTGCCCGCCGTGCTCATTTTTGTGGTCTTGTGCCACTCACGGGCCAGTCCAAAGTCTGTGATTTTCAGAGTCTTTCCCTCCATGTTCTCATTCACTATAGGCTCTGCGAGGAGGACTGCAATGGAAGGAGAGGGACAGAGGAAGAGCAAACAGACATTTTACATTATTTAAAAGGTATTACACACTATGTTGTATCAAGACCGGGAGAGTAGTTACTGCAACATGTGCTGTCAGATGAGCCCAGCCTCTTTTCCTAGCCTTTTGAATTAAATTAACAACGTCTGTATGTAAGAGCAGAGCTAAATTTGCCCTCAACAACTAAGGAATTGGTGCATGTATTAGTATACATTAAAGGCTTCTGAACAACCTGGTCTGGAATGTGCAGGTATGAACTAGAAGCGCTCTTCATAGCCCGTCACTAACAAGCATCTTCTAGTGGCGTCCTGAGTGCCAGCAGGCTAGCAGTGCCGTCAGGAGTGATGTGCCTCTACTCCAATCAGTGCTAAACCTCTAGTGCGGGCAGCATAGCCTACAGTGTGCAAAATGATTAATTCACTCATGCCCAATCATACTTCACACTGCCCAGGATTTGCAGCCATGAGCAGAGACACATCAGCAGAATATAGCTGAAAATTATTGGCTTTTTTATTTTTATATATGTATATAATTTGTTAATAAATAAAAAATAAACAATGGGCACTACTAATGCAGGAAGGCCTGGAAATATCTTTACAGAGAAACTAAGAAATATCAGGACAGTTCCACACCAACACAGACAGAATCAGACAGATGATATAACTGCATGGAATCACTGAGAAAAACACACAATAGCAGCTTATAAAAGGAAAGTTTGCAGAGGCTGACCACCTGTCAACAATGAAATGAATGAACAAAGAAACACTATGAGAGAACACAGACTGAGCACAGCCAGGCCCATTGAGATTGACCACTCGCATTGTGATTCAGAAGAGGTCGAGATGGAGCGTACGGAATTCAGACAGAACAACATTATCACACAAGCCTTTTTTGCTCTTTCCATTTAGTCACCAAATTTAATGTGGTACATATTTCAATTTCAGACATCCTGATTTTTGTGCATTAAAGATTTGAAATGGGAAAAGAGTTAATCCAGCCTACATTTGATCGGTACAATGTCTGACTTAAATTGTGCCATTAAGCCATCCTGGTAATATGATTTAAGCCAATAGTACTACTATTAGTACAGCTCTACAGCTGTGTAATTCGTTTCCAAATAAAAAAATCTGCTAAGTAACTAATATAATTAATAATAATAGTAGGTTTTTTTAATGTTCTTTTTCATAAGTGAATATTCTGCTAAATACTGCAATGAATAGTTGGGAAATGGACCCGGCCATGCATCTCCTATTAAGAACAAATAAGAAATAAGAATTCAAAATACTACAATAAATTTCCCCCTCCGTCTCCTCCGCCCAGCCTCTCCCTCCTCTGACAGGACCGACATCCTGCATTCTACTCAACTTCCCATAAGCAGCGCAATTGGTGTCACAATGGAATGCAGCACCAGAAACCTAGCAGTCTGGGAAACAGTACTGGGCAACTGCCCAGCCCTCACAAGCAAGTAGGCAAAAACTTGAATTTCTGGAATGAACTAATTGATGGACATTTCTGCCTTTTACATACAACAATTGAACTGCTCATATTGACAGTGTCCTCACCCTTTCCCTTTCACGTTGTTCAGGTTCAAAGAGAATTACAGAAATTAATCAATTCTTAAGGGATATAGTTACTGGCCACCGAAGCCATGGCTTCTCCAGGTAAATTTCACCTAGCAGAGCCTCTCGATTCAAAGAGTTACATGATTTGCCATGATAACAATCACAACCAGCTCTCCTTAACATGCTCTCACATGACATAAAACCTAAAGTTCCAACTGAGTAAGCAAGCTGCCCAGATAAAGCCAAACACCAGGAATGAGTGTTAATTGCCCCATTACTTAGATAATTGAGTTGTAACTATGGGGTACCCATCATACACCGGTAGAAAAAAATGTTGCTCCCAAAGTACAAAACAGCCGGGCCGCCTTAAGGAATTGTAACTTTCTTTTTCTGTTTGCTCTGATTTTGTTGGTCTGTTTACCTTATAATGCTCTTTTAAGTTTTATATAAATCTACTACCACAACTACAATATAGCAAAAAACATGAAGCTTGAAGAAAAATGAATCTATAAACACACTCATCACCCTGATATTCATCATGGCTCAGAATAAGATATGAAGAGTTGTCCAGCATCAATGGCAACCACTATATTAATAAGGGTGAGCGTCTCATGGTTCAAAGGTTGATTCTCCTGGACTAGTAGGCTAGCATTTTCAGCAGTGGACAAGCAAGTAGTGCACGCTGTTCTTCCCAGCCTTCCCCTACCCTCCATCTCTCGGGCTCACTGCCCCAGTCGTTGCCCGTAGGCGAGGTGAGAAATTAACTATGTGTTGGGGGGGAGGGTGGCGGGGGGGGGGGTTCCCAGAAAGAAGAGAAGCTTTGTACTGAGAGGACTGAACTGCTAGCTGTCCGATAGTGCTACTAGAGTCTGGCAATGTGTCCCCAGGCAGGAGAGGAACAGAGAGGGTGTCCATCCAGAACAATATACAGTCTAGGTGGTGACTGGAGGGACATCATGCAACAATCTAAAGAAATTCCTTAAGACGGCTAATAAGTTGTGATCCTATCAGTTTTAAAAGGGGTACAAAGCAATACAATAGCAACGGCTTTGGGCCTCTATAGTAAGAGCCATATTATCCAAATGGAGAATGTTTGGGTCAGTAGTGGATTGTCTCAAAATCTCTCCAAGAGCAAGGCATAAAGTAATCCAGAAAGTCACAAAAACATCCAGGGATCTGCAGGCCTCTGTCACCATGGCAATTCATGACTCCAACATCAGAAAAACACTGGGCAAAAAGAGAAGCAAGGCAGAAACCATTTCTCAGAAAGAACTTGAATGCTGATCTCAAATTTGCCAAAAAAGCACCCGTGCCAGACTCAGATGACAGATGAGTCAAAGGCTGAATTTTTTAGAAAACATGGTCCATCCTATAGCAGAATGGTTGAAGAAAAAATAATTTTAAGTTTCAGAATGGCCTAGCCAAATTCCAGACCATAACCGCACTAAGAAGTTGTGGCAAGACCTGAAGCGGCCAGTTAATGATCAAAAAATTGGGTCACTAAGTTTAAGCAGTTCTGCATGGAGGAGTGAGCCAAAATTCCTTCTCTGTGCTATGACACAAATCAATAACTACAGGAAGCATTTGGCTGCAGTTATTGCTTATGGCTTAACCAGTTATTAAATTGGGGATTTAATGGGGCGATTGCGCATTTGTGTTGCTTTAAAAATCCTGAGGGGGTCATTTGTGTTGCATAACTGATAGCCTTCAACGTGAAAATTAAGAAAATCAGACAGGGAAAATACTTTAACAGTGGCATTCTAAAAATAACACCTAACCAATAAATCCTTTCTTACATAATGATCCACTGTGTATAGCCCATGAAAACAATGAAATAGTTTAGCCTACATATCAGTATCAGTAAGCCAAAAGAACCCATGCGAGTACAAGTTTGGTAGTTTCTTGGAACCCTCTTGAGCAACATACTCAACTCGAAACATTACTCCGCAGAAACATTACTGTGCATATGGACACACTAAAAACATTCTGGCAGCATGTTTTTCTGAAGTTATTCAGGTTTTTCCCCCTCCAACAGATTTTTTGCTGCGTTTAGCTAGCGACACCCTGCTATATGTAATCACAGTTTTGATCGTATCATATCTCACGCACGGGAGCTACTAGGGAAGGGCCTGCCAATGAATTGATTAGCATCCAACCCCAGAACAGTTTCTTAACAAATATTTAAGTCGCTTATATCCACACAGTCGTCTAAAGTCGTCTCCCCGAAACCAAATAAAAGGAAATAAGAGCAATAATAAATGTCGGGTAGCCTCGTACTACAGAAAAACCCTGTACTTTCTGAAGAGAAGACATGCATCGCCAATCTTGCATCTTAAAGCCCAGAGAATTGTCAGAAATCTACATTGTGCCTCCCAAGTTGCTCAGTCGGTAAAGGCACTTGCCGATTGTGACCAGTAGACCACAGCTGTAGTGCACAATTTGCAGCACGGGTGGCATGACGATGTTAAGTGTGTAATTTGTGGGAGCTATGGTTTATAGAGACAAATTGAGGATAAAACCCTAAAATTTGTATAATTAGGATAGGGAGCACTGAAGAGGAGACGTGGGTGAAGAGGCTGACCTTTGTTGCTGAAGGTCCTTGATTAAACTATTATTATTCCCATGATTTCCGGAAATTAAATTTTGATGTCTCCACTTTGTCAGGTTTACTTCTACACAATAGCTAGATTGTTTCTGTAGGTCTGGAGAGATAAGAAATAAAGGTGGGAACATTCTCAGCTAAACTATGATCAGCCTATTGACCAAACTGAATCAGAAAATGTCCATCATCACAGGCATCTAGCCAGAGAACAGGGAGATATGATTGATTCACAATGGTGTATTTCCTGCAATTCCAAAATTATTTTCACTTCTCTAAACTAATGTAATCAACTAACGTTTTTTTATTATGGGTCTGAAGCTATTCTGGGTGATTTAATACCAATTAGGCATTATAAGAACTAACAAGTAGTTACACTTAAAGCTAGTTTGCATAGTTAAAGTGTACTTAAACCTACTTACTGTTGTTGGACTTCAGGTCGCGATGGATGACGGGAACTATAGCTTCGCTGTGGAGGTAGAGCATTCCTCTTGCGATCTGCACTGCCCAATTAACAAGGACGTGAGGAGGAATACGGCGCCCAGCCAGGGCCCGGCTTAGGGGGCCACCGGAAGCGTATTCCATGATGAGACACATGTTGGGTTGCTGTAAACAAACCCCTTTGAGGGCGATAATATTCGCGTGCGTAAGCATTGAAAATAGTCTTGCCTCCTGTCTCACATTCTGGGCAGTTACGCTGATGTCCTCGTCGGGATCCTGACGGGCCGCCTTAACGGCAACTAGTTCCCCTTTCCAGGTGCCACGGTACACCTTGCCAAAGCCCCCCACCCCTATGACCTCTTCAAGACTCAGTTCCCGAAAATCCACTTCTTCGGGTTTAAACTCCCTCACTACAGCAGGACTCAACTCGCCAACCACTCCCGGAACTTGCAGGTTTCCATAACCACTGGGTTTGAACGAGACGTAGTTGGAAGGAAAGATGCCAACTTTGTTGTTCAACTTGCCAGCCCACCATCCATCGTCTCCGGATACCTCGGAGTCCAGCGACAGCACCTCAACCAAGTCACCTTTACGGAGCGTGAGCTCGTCCTTCCCTGCCGCTTCGTAGTCAAATAAAGCGGTCCATATAGGATTGCTAAAGTTACCCTTCCGTGACTGTTCGAGACCCTTCCAGTTGGACAGTGGGCCACGGGTAAAAATACTCTTTAAAGACTCCATTGCACTTGTCGCGCCTTTTGTGTACTTGAATGGGTCTTTTACGAAAAATTAAGCACTCCCCTTCCGTTCTGTTCATTGGAACATGTACGAAGTACGCAAGTAAAGAAAATCAATATTTACGTAAACATTGATATTGCCAGTACATTTAGATACCGGCGTTCATAAGATGTATCCACTATAATGAAAAAAAACGAAATACAACTACATATCGTCTGTCCATATAATTCTGCCAAATGTACTAATTCGTATAATTTCGGTGCAACGTTTTGCCATGTAGTTAGCATGTCAAGTCTCTATAAATAGCACAATTTGAAACAGTTTAAACACTTGTTCCGATTAAGAAAATGCTGGAATAAAACTTTTTTTTTAGGCAAACGGAAGGCTACGATTAAATTAACATCACTACGCATGTAAATAAAGTATCTATTTTTCAGTAGTCTTAATGCAACGCCAAAAGGATGGTGTGAGAAAAAAACAAGATAATCCGTTTAAAAGTCAATATAAAAAGTTACCCATCTTTTTAGTTTTACATACTCCGTGTTCCCAGTATGTTCCGTAAGTAGTCACCATAGCAGGAAACGCAAAGAAGAGGAGAAGAATCGCAGGAAAGGGGAATTCTGTTCTGTATAATCCTGGTTTACAGTGCACAGCGTGATTTGGAGGCTAACGCCGCAAACAAGAGAAATACGCACACAAACTTAGAACAGTCATTAAACTATTTGTTCACCGATTCCGCATCCACACATTGCGTTTCTATTCCATGTCTGGTCGGTTGTAGTGAAACGCTGTTACAAGTTGAGAGCAATTTATGTCAATTCAGTTTCAAACAGGAAGAGCCATACAAAGCTTGTCAATCAGGGTTTTTTTTAAACGCAAACATAAAAATAGTTCCTCATTGGTCTGTTCCAAGTAGCTGGGATCATCTATTAGGGAATAGCGGGTCTTTACTTATTTTCATAAATATAATACCATTTTCTTTTTTTGTGTTCAGTTCTCTTCTCTCATCTAAGCTCCCCAGCATTTCGAGCCACTCTACATATCCGCTTACATATAACAAAGAGGGTGGGGTTTAACTTTTTTCCCAACAGGAAAAGAATCAGATGACACTCATATCGTCACTCGCGACACTTTTCGTACGTCACGACTAGCTTTAAAATTCTACAGTTAATTCTCTGAATAATGAACCACTATCCCAAATAATTACACCTTCTGAAAATATTTTAAACCATGGGTAGAGATTTGAGGCGCAGGAGGGTATTCTCCCCTCACAGCAGACTCACAGCAACAGATGACCTTTGTGTGCATAGCAAGACCTCTGAAAAAGATGTCCATCTTTTTCAAACCCTTTTGAGACCAGTGAGTGGACTAGGTCAGTCTGCTTGATCATAGGTGGAGCCTGGGTGGTTGGAGTGGGGGAGGAAGGACGTTAATGACAAAGACTCTTATACTTTTATTTTGTGGGAAAATTATTTGTGAAGTTTTTCTCTAGGTAACAGATACTGGCACTGAATAATGCAGGAAACCAGCCATTAGCCCGGAGACTAGCAGGGAAATTGGGTGGTTTAGGGCTGCTTGGCACCTTCTCCAATTCTGCTGCTTCACTGTTAGTTTACCTTCCTCAGGTCATATGTCACTCACAGTCGAGGTAGGAGGGTTTTGATGGGGAAGTCCCAATTTGCAGACACCCCAATTTTCCAAATCAGGGGGAAAAAAAAGTTAAGAAACACAGACAAAGAATGGTTTGAAAAACATTAAGAGATTCTAAAAAAAATTCTTACCGAAAACATGGAAATCCTCAAACCCCAGATTTGCAACTATAATACACTGAGACCCTCAAGATTTACAAACGCACCCTTCAGAATGAAAAAAAAAATGAACCTATTTTGTATGTATTAGTGGATTCAATAGAGCCAAGCAAATTCATGCAAAATTTATATTATCTTAACAAATCATGTGTTATGGCCACATACGTAAAGGCGTGTGTCCATAGGTTCTTTGGTCAGGGGGTTCCCTTCTGTTTCTCAGGTCTTACTCTCATTCAAATCAGCTGTTTCTGCTAAATGAGTCCAACAGCCATTGGCTTGTCAACCCAGTCACTCTTCATTAGAGTTCCCAACCTGTCCCAACCTGTTCCCAACCAATCAGGAGATTGCTTGGGAAAAATAAATATGTCCTGTCATTTGTTCAGGGGTTGGCTAGTTCTTTTGTTTGTCAGTGGCAGTTTATGGCAACTAGGTGCTAGTTTGTTAGTTAATAATGCATTTAATTCCATTCCATTCCTGTGGACTTGTCATTTTGTTGCGACACACTCACTGACTTTATACTCCAGGTTCGGTGTGCAATGTTAGACCCTAAACTAAACCCTAAACTGTGGCATTCAGCCTGGAGCTATACTCGCAAACCCTGGGGACACTCCAGGGCTGACATGACCGATAGCCAAGCTGTGAAGCCATGCCCAACGAAAAGACCTTGTTATGTAGTGTGGTTGCATTGATGGTACATAAATTATTATTTGATGGTTTTTAATTATTTAAATGTTAATAGTTAGAAAACACTTTAGTACTTAGAGATACATATTTGAATATCTGCTTTATTTTTGGTTTTCCCCAGTGTGGACTGTTTATTTTAGTTCATCTGTTTTAGGTTGAGTTTTTGTTTTGTTATCTTGTGTTACAAGAATGTTGTGTTACTTGTGTTGTGTCGCTGCAACTAAGTTCTTCCCAGCATAGTACACCTGGGTGTTCTCAGTCCCAGCAGAAACAGGGAGATGGGGTTTGTGGTGATATTGTTTATTAAGCATTTTCCCACCAAAGTAACAAATTCTATAAAGAGAAAACTCCTCAAAAGGGAGACCCCCCCCCCCCCAAAAAAAAACGCTTTCAACTATTTAAGCAATATACTTTAACATCAATCAAATCAACTACCTAACGACACTTTTACGGTCAAAACCTCTTTCCTTCCAGCTCTGCTGGCTCGTTTATAAAGTCTTGATTTTTTGGCACCTGAGTGTGATTACCATCAGTGGAACCACACTCAGATGAGCAACGAGGTTTTTTTATGGGCCGTGTCAATTTTAAATCTTGAGATCAATTCTACCCCATCCATTACTGAGGAATTTCTTTAAGCATTAATCTGGGGGGGTATGTTGAATTATTGACATGATAATTTTAAACTTCCATGATTAACACAATATCATAAATTCTGCACAATAGATTTTGTTTATACCTTATACACCTTAATGAATAATAGGAGTCTGACTCTATTTAACACTTATATTAATAATGAATTGGAATATTCAGGTGTCTTTGAACTCATTATTCATCATTTAGATATTGAATTCTTACTCTGCGGAGACTAACTGGTTCTGCTGTAACCCAATGAACAAGGACTTCAGTAGGGCCAGGACAAAGTAGATTCATTCTCCTGGGGACTGGTAGTTTTTATGCATGGGTTATTCCAGAAAGAAAACAGATCAAAAAAAAATAATTCAAATAGAGAAAACACTGACTCAGCACAGTGTGGCCATCGAAATCTGCCAATGAATGCAGACCTGGCTGTCCAGAAAGGACAGCCCGTGCTCACTAGGTGACTGAAAAAAGAGAGGACAGAGCAGCAATTCCATACTAAATGTGAGGAATATAGGGAAAGAAAGTACATTGAGAAAAGCTAAACCCCCTAAATTAAATTTCATACATAACGAAACTCCCATATATTTTGACAAAGAAATGCACATTCATCACCTTTGCAGCACAATATTTTTTAATCTTGCCATAAAGGAACAGACATGGGTGATGTTAATGTTTAAATGTAATTTTTATATTATTATGTTATCCTTTTCATGGCTCTATTTATTTATCTAATTTGTTATTGCTTATGTTATTATTTATTATTGCTTTTGTTGATGTTTATTTATCTTATGTAGATCTGTTTTATAACTTCTATAATTTTTTTTCTAGTTTAGATTTTAGTTTAGTCTTTAGATATACACATTTTAATATCAATAAAAATAAATTCGACTTGGATAAGAATAAATGAGTTAAAGTTGATGATAAACGATATGACTGAAAACAGACTCATTAGAACATTTGATTAGCCTTTCTTGGATTTGCCAATCAAACAATGAAAAGCAAACAGCGTTACATCCAGTCCAATGGGTAAACTATACAGGTTGTATACCCTATACCGGAGTAAATACGTCATGATCGATGCCCAGAAACACCAATCGAATAACGCGATTTCCTCAACCCAAAATTGAACTGCGGTTTGTTCTTTTGCAACCAATAATAGGTTTCAAATAAGTGAGGGATAGGACATGTAGCCAACCAAAATATAGATTCGCATTCTCTTCCTCTAGGTGGGCGTTTGCTACCTGTGTGAATGGGTAATTTCTACTGGAGGAGTTTGTGGGTGAGACTGAGAAACTGGATTTTTTTTCAGGAATTAAAACAAAGCTATGTGTAATATGTAGCTAAAGGGCAATGACGATTTTGTATATATTTTTTACATTTCTCAATACGAAGACCAAAATATAGACATTCGTCGTCGCTTTCAAATTGGAAAGATCAGCTCCGAAACACAATGATTTATATGAGGTAGCTAGCTAGCTACTACTCGTGTGGATAAGAGGAAAAACAGTGAAAAAAGGAGTCTTGTGAGCTCAACACGGAAGGAAGATGAGGTAGCTATGATCTGCGCTGGGAAGGGGAAATTGGTCGATACAGAACTTAACCCCAGCTTTCTAGCTAGCCGTGGACTATTTTAATTTGTGGCCTAATCATCCATTAAGATCGTAAATTAACTACTTTCAAAAAATCTTGACTGTATCTTTAGATGTGTTCTTTATGTTGGGGTAAAGCTAATGGGCTGCTAGTCAGGCTCCAGTTTACCTGCAAGTCGATGTAGCTAGTCCGATAACTAGCTTGCTTTGACAGCCAACCAGCTATGTTGATACACTTAGCTGTAATTCTTAGGATACAGTCATTTGATTGTTGATTTATGCACTGATCAGGATGTAATGATTTAGCCAGCTATCAAACCATCTACGTATTTTGAAAGGAGCAAACTGTATCTAGTTAGCTGTGTGGCTACCCGAATTGGATGTTCGGGTAGTATCTGGGTTACTAAATTAAAATTAAGACGTCTGGACTGTTTTATATACTTCCCATATTTAGTTCCAGAATTTCTAATGTTATGAAGTGTGGGAGAGCTACCTAGCTTACTCCTTGTATTTTGGCTGCCTAGAACCCTTTTAATTCCCAATTTAGTTAGTTAGGTAATAAATTAAAGCTTGTTCCCTTTTCAGATTTCTAGAAATATTTCAACTCGCGGTTAAGATACGAAATAGTACCTATCGAGTGATTGTGATAGATCGCGCCTGTTAAAGCTGAGACGGAAAATGGCCAAATGTATTAGAGCTTTAACTTACCTGCATAAGGAATTAAAGCCCACACGCCCCCTGTTTCTGATAATGAGATATATTGGTAATTGATCTTCATCAGGTAAATATCGTCGATATGTTTTTAAAGTGTGTGTCACTTGGATCGTAGCTAACATATCTTGTTTAAATAAACATGGGGAAGGTTTACATATTTTCTTTAGACTTCTGTTTTCGTTTTCTCAGGGCTATAAAACGGCAGACGACTGTAGTAAACGTTAGCTCATCGATTAATTAATGCTAAATTCGAAGACCAGTTACATTGTTATCCGCTGACAATTAACTGGCTCACGAAGTTGGATGCAAAAAGGACCCACACTTTATTGATTAAAAACGCATATCGACGTTTTCTAGAAGCAGGATTTGCAAAAATATTCGGCTGGTAATCCCGTTGGCAAAGTTTATCTCAAGCAATAAGTTAATAAAAAGCCATTATTGCAGCCCAGTAAATATTTTCAGTAATGTTCAAGATTTAGATGGCATTTTATTTTATTATTTATCATTAACAAAGACAGGATTTCCCAGTTATTGTGAAGTGTACAGTATCTTGTTAGTTACTTTTAACTTATTTACGATGGTATTTAGCCGATACAGTCAAGATTTAGACTGATTGTGAGTGCTGATTGTATAAAGAAACCAAAAACGGAAAGAAAGAGAAATTTCTCCTGATGAATGTTTTTGTTTCCTCATTGAGTCACCAGTGTGCCAAATTATTGTTGCTGGGGATATAAAGCAAGAGTTTTTTCCCCCCCTCTTTCTTTGTTTTCTCTTGTTTTTTCTTTTTCTCAAGAATTTCACAAAAAGGACCATTCTTTTTGAGAGGGACACTCAAGCATTCTCATTATAAACAATTAAATAAAACATCCAAAACCCTATATAATTAAAAAAATATAGACCTCATTGCTGAGCACACTGAAAGGCCTGTCAGTCATACCCAATGGAGCTGCAAGCATTATAGAGAAGAGGGACACGGTGAAACCGAAAAGTTGGAACCAGGCCATTGCTTTTGGTGGGAGGGGAGTGAGGGTGTGCCACCTCAAATTTTCCTGAAGGAAAGATGGGTTCGCAAGCCCTTCAGATACTGCGGCAAGGGGTGTGGGCTTCACTCACAGGAGGCTGGTACGTGGACCCTCACCAGAGTACCTTTTCCAATTGCTTTCACCTCTACCTCTGGATATTTCTGCTGGCGTTCCCCTTTCTCCTCTACATGGTAAGTTTACAGGTTAGAAACATTCAAGACAATTGTTGCCATAAATGGAAATTTAGTTTGAATATTGCTTAGATCTGACGTAATAAGTTGTGGTGATTTACTGTATAGCATTGCTAGCATGATTTGTACCAGTTTACTCAGTATAGGGTTCTCAGGGATGAAACTTATTCCAATTTTTTGTGGACAGGCAAATTCTGAAGTCATATGGTCATCTGAAGATGACTACATCCTTGAAGTTAAAATAAATGAGACTAAGTTTAACTACTTCCAATATACAACATTTAACACTTTTCCAGTGGAGCCTTGTTCTAGAAAATGCGTTTATGCGCTTTTTTGGGAACCAGTTGAGATTACTTTTCATCCTTTTGACTTTTCAACTGTAAAATTATGGTTTTGTGGCCACAGGGGGTCAGCATTACTGGCAAACAGAACGATATGCTCCACTCCATCTGTGAAAAATACAGGGTAAAAATGTGTAGAATATATCCTTGCTCATGGCAAACTGAACAGTACTGTGAGAACCCGATCGCAGTGTTGTAGTATGACTTTCTCTGACTTACATTTACTGCTTCTACTTGGCATAAGCATTGTCCTTTGTATGAAGAACAGATGGCATATTCCTGTTGCTGTTGTGGAAGTTTAATCTGAGCTAGGTGTGTGTGGTGTTCGAGTTGAGGCCACATGGTTTTAACATATTAATATTGATACTGTCAGATGAGAAATTGGTAAGGGATTCTGTTTATCTACCTAAACAGAATATACCTTGATGAAACAAAGGGTTTTAGATTGGGCTGTTTTGTTATTTGTTTGACAGTCCTTAAAAAAAAAAGAAATCTAAGCAGTTTCTATATTTATTAAATTAGTTATTTATTTTATTGAATACATTTTTTTTAATTCCTGTAAACCCACTGATAAGTTTCTATTAAAAGTTCCCTAATTTAGCATGGCTACATTGTGTAAATAATTGAACAAGCAAACAATATGGACAGTAGTTGAACCTAGTTTCTAGAATGGCTGATTTAATGAAAGTGCGGTGATGATGATTTGCACCCTACCTGCTATAATTGTGTTTCCCCCCTCCTCCTTTCCAGGCTCTACCATCTAGCATAGTTGTGGCAGGTGTATACTGCGTGGTCGTGGCTGCCTTCTTTACAGCCATCAAGGTGGTGAACTTCCGTCTCCACGCTATGTTCGACCTGGGGGAAATAGTGGAGAAGAGGCAGGCATCCTTCACCGCAGAGGCCCTGAGAGTTGAGGAGGGAGATGAGGGTTCTGGAGCTCTTGAAAGAAACCAGCACAGGTAAAAAAAAGCAGACATACTCACACCCTTTAGTGGTGGCAATGAAACAAAGAAGGAAGTTGAAGCAGGCACCAGAAAACAAATCAGTCCGTTTTTATGCATTCTGTCGATTCTATTAGAAGTAGTGTATAACTTTGTGTACCTATTAAAGTTAGCAAAAGGGTGTTTTTAATAGTTTTGTGAATCCTTTGACTGATTGGCTACGGTGTGACTTTTCCTGTTTGTTTTCTCCCTTTTGATGGTTGGTGACCACGTCCGGTAATAATGCTGCTGATTTCTGACATCATGGCCCGTTGATTGAGGGACAGGTTTCTGGCGTTAATCCATTTCCTCCCCTAGGGACAGTGGCGGAGGCGTAGAAATGACGGTGTTCCGAAAGGTCAACTCGACCCCTCCCGTTCGCTGCAGCTCTCAGCACTCTCTTTTCGGGCTGAACCAAGTGTCGGTGAGGACCGGGCGCTTTATGAGAAGTGTAGCCGTCGCAGGCTGGCGGTTCCAGGGACTGCCATGGTTTCCCCTATCTAGGAGAATCCCAAAACTGCATGTGGAATGGCGGTCTCGCTTTGTGAAGCCGTTTGAGGTCTTCCCTGGGTGTATTATCGAATTATCTGTTCGTTTGTTGCTAACGCCCAATAGCAACCTTACCTCTAAACCTTACTTGTCTTAGAAATGTGACATTTTAGCTGCGTCTCTTTTTGAGTACATTTCTACTGGGTTTTCCAGATAGTCCTGTTCTGGTCAGCCCAGTAAATGATTTTTTAAAATGGTACTTAAAAAATTATTTAAGTCATTTATTGCCCTGGTTTGAAATGCCACAGTTAACTGCCATCTGTCACCCACACACATACTAATTGGGCCATTTTTTTCTTCAGAGGACATGCTTAACTATGGATATATTGATTCTTTTGTTTTTATGTTTCAGGAGTTTTTACCCCAGCTCGATGACACGGGAGCCTCCAAAGGTACATTTTTCATCTTTTTCACTTCTACCCTGAACATCTCTGTTCTCTCAGCGATGAATTTCCTGGCCGATAGGAAAATTCTTGATGGTCGCCTGAAAATGTTCATGCTTTGTGTTTTCACTTGAGTGTTAGCCTCTGGTGGTTCTTTATTGAGGTTAATTGCAATTTAAATGCAGTTGATACGGATCAACTATAGTCGCTTCATCTTTAGTTCCAATGCATTTAAAAAAGGTTAATGCTGAAGAGGGTGGCCTGATTAAATGTTCCTGTTCTGTGTAGCGAGCGCCTATCATATGTCTAGCAGGAACTAACCTCATCATGACAAGCTGAAGTCCATTCTTTTTCAGACATCAAGGAACTGATGCGAGAGCAGGGCAGCAACAACATGATAGTGACTTCAGCACATAGAGAGATCCTCCGACACAGTTCCCAGGACACCATCAGTAAGCATTGTCATGGCTACAAACGAGCATTAGGAACAACTGAATGAACTTTGCAAAAACGGCACCGGCCCAGGGAGAGCGTATCTGCCTGAATTCATGCATATGAAAACACTTGTTTTATTGGCGATAGGGACACTATTTGTGCCATTGTCCTGTGAGGTGTCTTTCTTCAAGTCTGTTTTCCCTTCCAGGGGCTGCCAGTGTGGTCCAGTCTTGCTTGGCCGCGGCTCTTGCTGGGGACTTCCCAGGCCTGATGGGGGTGAGCGGGGCTGTGGCGGGCAGGTACGGGAGAGTAATGGCTGGGGAGTGCCCCTCCATCCCCCCTTCCCCCTCCAGCCAAGGAGAAGGAGAAGACAAAGAGCAGGCAGAGGATGACGGAGCTGAGACGGGAGCCATCCCACTGCCCAATAGGAGCCCCGAGGATGAGGAGCTGGGGGGCTACTCCCCCCTGGGCCCCTCTGCAGAGTCTGAGAGCCTGGGCGACATGCCGCTCAGCCCCCTCATCAAGAGCAGCCTGAGCGAGGAGTTGAGCGAGAACCTTCTGGGCCTCGGGCTAGATCCGGAACGGCCGCCCGCTCGCCGCGGCGGGGCCGCCATGGCAGCCGGCTCCACCGACAGCTGCTTCAGCGGGGGCGGTGCAGCCACCGACAGGGAGACCCTGAGCACAGTAAGCAGCTATCGCAGCGAGAAGACCGACTCCACGCAGCTGGAGAGCCCTTCCCTGAGCCAGCCCTGCTTCGCGTCCTCGGGAGCGCCTCATCCAGGCCTGCTGGCCCTGGATTCTGGGTCTGTCGCCACCGAAGCTGCTGGGCTGTGTGGCGGCAGTGACACGGACGACCTGTCGGACAGCGAGCTTCTGCGGTCCCCCTCTAAGGAGCCGTCGCTAGGGCACGGCCTTGACAGGACGCTGGTGGAAGGGGAGGACTTGCCCCCGCTGCAGGAGTTTGGCCAGCTCCCGTCTCTCCAGGACTCCTCCCCCTCCAGCAGCGGGCGCTCAGATACCGGCGAGGTGGCCCGGAACGTCCCGCTGCCCCCCCTACCCCCGAACAGGCAGGCCAGCTCGGTGCCGGCTGGACTGGGCTGTTCGGAGCCTGCCCTGCCGATCACCCCGCCGCCCTTCCTGCTCTCTGACCAGCCCCCACTGCATGCGCAGCAGGTGGTCCGGCCCAAAGACCTCAAACTATTGCAGACCAGGGTTGTGGGTGGTGCAGGGCACCGGCCCGGGCGGCGGAAAGTCCCCCGCAAGCGGAGCGGGCCAGGCAGCAGCAGCTTCGACTGCGGCTCCTACCGCCGGCACCACGGCCACCGGCAGCACAGGGACTACATCCCGGTCCGCAGCCGGCTGGGCGCCAAGGCCTACAGCGAGAGTCTGTTTGAGGACTCCAGCGACGAGGACGACGGCAGTGAAGGAAGCGACAGGAGCGCTGGTTCCAGCCTGGGCTCCCAGCGGCGCTACAGCACCGATGAAGACTCCAGCTCCTCTACCTCCTGCTACTCCCCGGACTCGGCCGGTGCAGGTGTTCAGGCCCCGTCCCCCTCCTCCGGACAGGTGCCCAATCCCAGGGAAGGGGAGGAGTCTGACTTGATTGGCCCCTCCCACTCCCGAGCGGCACAGAGGTCGGCCAGCACGGCCAGCGCCAAGACTCATGCCAGGGTGCTCAGTATGGATGGGGCAGGGGCAGGGCACACTAACAATGGAGTCCTTCCCTCCACGTCTCTGCCTTTACCACCATCCTCCAATCCGGCCCCACGTCCACTTACCATGTCCAAGTCAGACCTGGAGGCCCGGACGGTCCATTCAGATGGATTTTCAGGGGCCCATCATCGTCTCGAGTCTCTCGGAGGCTCCTGGACTTGTAATCAGACAGGCTGGAGGACAGGGGAGCTGGCAGAGGAGGGTGCTGTAGGAGGAGGTGAGAGCTCTCAGTCGTCTGTTAACACTTCATTATAGCTATTTGATTTTGATTTTGAATTGTGACATGATTTATTGATCTAAATGTGTTTAGTTACTCCAAAATAAATATGATAATGTAATTATTGATCAGTTAAGGAATTCTAAGCAAAATGTAAGGTTCAAGGCATTGGTTCTTAACTGCTGTGATAGTATGCGTGGCCACATGCATCTGTGCCTTGTTCTTTTTCTTAAGGTTTCGTAGAAGTGTATTGGTATCGCTGTCATTTTCAGAAGGAGGTCAGATGGATTGAACCAGTTTTGCCTGATTGTTCATTTTAAAGTACTTTTCTAATGGAGGGGTGGACTGTAATTTATCAGAAGTATGCGTTTCAATTACTGAATTAAGGATTATCTATAAAGAGGATTAGTATTGGATATCCGAGGAACCAGGGCACTTTCATGCAAGCCATTGATTAAAAAAAAAAAAAAAAACATTGCATCCAACCTGCAGTAAATGTTTTGTGCCCCCACCTCCAGCAATGGCCCCTGAGGAGGGAGGGAAGAGAGACTCCATGAGCAATGTGAAGAGGACGCAGGCCATCCGCAGGCGACACAACGCGGGGAGCAACCCTACCCCACCGCCCTCAGCCATGGGGTCCCCACCCAGGTGCCCTGCCTGCACCCGACCACAATCGCCCCGTAAAGCAGGGCCACACGTTAACATCCACCCTGTGCCGGGCCCAGGAATGTCTGTCTGTGTTTGGCCTGGCCTACTCCAGCTGTACACTTAGTCCTCTCTCTCTCTCTCTCTCTCTCTCTCTCTCTCTCCAGTCTGCAGGACCTCCAGCGTGCTCGTACCTCTTCCCACTCCCGCGCCCTCACGCTGCCCTCCGCTCTACAGTTCGCCTCCTCCCTCCTGCTGCCCCGCGGGGGTGTTCACGAGGCCTCCACCTTTGATGACACATCGGAGGGTGCTGTGCATTACTTCTACGACGAAAGCGGTGAGAGCGGAGGGAGGGTGGCGGGCTCCAACAGTTTCAGAGACATGCAGCAGTCCCTTCTCCCCTTAGACTGTCCAGTGCCGTTACATTGGTTTTCCATCAGTTAGTTAATAGACCACTAGCATATTAACAATACTTATGGGACAGTAGTGTTGACACCATTTGCCTCTACTGTATGCAACATTGATGGGGATTGTAGTGTTGGCAAAATATTTATCTGCATTTCAAAGTGCAGTTTTCTGTGACAGAAGCTGTTATTCAAAGCAATACAAATGCTCACCATTTGAGGTAATTGAAAACATGTGCAATGGCTAATGAAAGGTTTTAACAAACTTAACTGGCATGAGTTAATTTACTTACTTAATTTAACTCCCAGTGCTGGCCAGCAGAGGATGGGCTCCCCCATTAAGCCTGGTTCCTCTCAAGGTTTCTTCCTGCAAGCCTAGGGAGTTTTTCCTTGCCACTGTTGCCACTGGCATGCTT
>JAOYSI010054397.1:698-10843 GCA_025775065.1 Hiodon alosoides
CCTTTGAGGCACGCCCGGAGAGGCGCGACACGAGGAACAGTCAGAGGCAGGAGTGCCCTTTGAGGCACGCCCGGAGAGGCACGACACGAGGAACAGTCAGAGGCAGGAGTGCCCTTTGAGGCACGCCCGGAGAGGCGCGACACGAGGAACAGTCAGAGGCAGGAGTGCCCTTTGAGGCACGCCCGGAGACGCTCGACACGAGGAACAGTCAGGAAGCCAGTAAACATGTTTTATAGCATCACGTCCACAACCTCCAGATCACGGTTCAACGGAGGGAAGGCAGAAATAAGCACAGAACCAGTCATGTGTGGAGAAGAAAGCCCCCCCACAAAAAACGGGAATAAGAGCAGCTCTATGAATATCACATCTAAATATGCAAACCTCCTTTAAACACACAGAAAACCAATCCTGAATATCTGAAGCAAGACACAAAGATATCACTTTCTTCCCTTTGATTTTGCTTATTCAAATCACACCAATTGTTTATTTTACATATAAACAAACACTGACCAAGTCCATGCTATTTAAAGAACAAAAACACAGACGTGGGTATTTAAAAATGACCAACAACCTGCCACCCATAGGTTCCCCATATAGTAATCCTGAGTGTGCCCTCCACTTTTCACATCTTGGTTTTTCCACATGAATTAGCCCCCTCACCTTTAATCAAAGCCGCATCTCCTCACATTAAAGGTCAGTCTTTTTTCTGAGGGGTTTTATCAGATCACCCCACCCACCACATCAGCATGAACTAAAACCCCAATCATTGGGTCCTGGCAGGCTGGGACATGTGACAGCGGTGATGTCCTGGCCGGCGCCGTAACTCTTTCAGGTACCGCAGCCAGAACATTAGCCCCGCGGCCCGTCGAACCGTCAGTTAGTAAAGAGAAGCGTCTAACCCACAAACACAGTGCAATACGGTTCCAGTTAATAATAAACGTCATTTCAGAATTCTTCAGACTGCGTTTGATCCATTTATTACAAATTTGGACCCTCTGCAGAGCTGAAACTGCGCTGAACCAGTATACAACTGATCTCAAACAGTATACAGCTGCATACAAGCTTGTTTTTATGTTTTTATGTTTTTATGTATTGCTTGAATTTTATATCCACAGAGAAAATAAAGAATGCGGTTCAGACACATTATGCAAGACCTTTTAGCTGCTAGCCACACAATTTCAGTGGCAAGGCACCAGAAATAAATAAAAACGGCATACAAACAACTCAAGGAAAGAGAGCAATTTCCGACTGACATGTTTCTGGGTTACTGTCTCATCTGGTTTTCACTCAGAGGGGCCTGTGCAGTTCTACACGTGTCTCACTTACACGTCCAGGGAATGTGAAAAAGAATACCCGAGGTCATTATGAACCCCAGCCCCCGGGGACAAGACCATCCTCCTGCACAAACTCGAGGTTGAACGGGCGTTGATGTGAACCCGACGGCTCCTTCTGCCCCACTTTTACCAGACAGGGAGGAGAGAGAAAAAAGAGTCATCATTTCTTGTTTTACCAGTATTTTTCCATCATTATAAATAAAAATGTTTTAAAAAGAGCACTAACACACTACTTCAGAGGCAATATTAGAAAGCTACGTTAGTGTTATCTGTTCACAATGACTGGAGCTTTGAATTACATTGGAGCGATATACGTAGCAGATTTCTATAAACGGCCTCCATTGCCAGGTTCCCACGTTCAAAAATAAATATTGCAGGTGTATTATTAAGTTTCGTCAACATGACAGCTACAACCCCCGTGCACTGACTTGCAGCCCCACGTGACATTAACGACTGCTACCGTGACAATCGTTACTCCTGTACTTCACACCATACTTTCACCAATAAATTCTCCTTTTATCCATCCAGTCATCAGTGATTCCTGCAGTTAATTAAATCTCTTCAAAACAAAAGTCCCGGTGAGTGTCCACTTTAAATCGCTCCTCACAGGCATGTGGACCCAATGGAATCGAAAGACTCTTCTCACCCTTATAGCCAGCTCCAATGCCGAAAAGCACGGGACACTACGTTATGTTTAAGTCAGACAATTATTGATCAAAGGTCTAGATGACGCGTGACACGCGCAGTACTAATTATTTTTTTATTTTTTTAAACCATCACCACTTTCACTAACACAACCACGAACATATTCAAATCAGACCATCGGCTGATCCTGCCAATTTGGTGCAGTGATTCATGTGCTCATTGTATTGATTGGCTCTGCCCTTAACTCCCCAAAAATGTACCGCAATAAATCTGTAAAATAGTGCTGAGGACATAAGGCATAGTGTAAATGGGTTACTGAAAATTTGAACTACTGAATCTATTCCACTGAACTTAGAATGTCAACCCTAAATAGTGAATTCATTTCAATGTGGAAATACATAGGAAAAACTGGGCAGTGTCAGAATTAGTCGAAGCACACTAATAAAGTTTGAGAGTAGCCGTCTTCTTTACCATAGTATTCTAATCAATAAAAAATATGATAATCAAACTCACAAGTTACTATAGAAACAATTGTGGTTACAGTAAGGAATCGTAGGCCCTACAGCAGTCTGCCAAAATCAGCATGCAAAATAATCGTGGGCCAACAGAAGGGTTTCGCAAAGTGACATTACTACATAACAACAACACAACAAGTGAATGCTAAAAGCAGGAAGTCCCTCACCAAGCACATAAGGATACTGAAACAACCTATGCACTGAGCAAGCCTACTTCCTATGAACTGGCTGCAAGTGTGTTTGAAATTAAAACAAGCCGTTTAAGCAAATGGAGGCATGAAAAGCCAAAAGAACCGCAGCCGTTCTCTGGTCTCGAGTTATCTGCATAAGGATCTCGCCCTGCTGGGCAGGAGAGTGCACAACGTAGCCAGCAGTGGATATGCGAAGGTGACTCTTACTCCACTGCGACAGTAATCAAGCTGCGCAAAAGGCTAAAATCCCGACGCTGGACCTCAACAATAAAACAAGTCGCCTCCTCTAGGTCGCCTGACTTCGTGTTATCCCGTCTTCTCCACAAATGCAACATTTTCACTTGTTATTCTGCCTTTTTTTAAATAAGTATGGCCGTGGGCTCTGTGAGCTCCGTCGGTAAAACTCTACTAGCACCGTCTTTAAACAAGCTTACAGTGATAGGTGCGTTTCCTATTTCGTGTCAACATATGGATCCACGGATTGATGGAACAAGCAATTTCTACATTTTGAAAGGCGCATTCAGTGTAATTTCAATAATTAGGCTATATTTGTTTTTAAATCAAAACGCACCTTTTTCCTAAAAAGTTTAAACGGCACTAAGCAACATAAGGCTAGAAATTAGTATTTAATGTCCGTTCTGTTGTGTATATAAAAACTGTAAGAAAAGCAAATTTCCTACCATATACTATTATTAATAATAAATCATAAGGAAAATGTGCGTAAAGCTGGTGCGTAAATCCAGTTTACCGTTCGCTACCTGCTTTAGTTGAAACTAGCTAAGCTATTTCTGAGATTTTTTATAACAGCAAAGCGCAATTTGTGTACTAAAACAAATGATTATTTTAGTTATCTATCATACTACAGCAACCGCAATTTATTTGGTAGCTGTCCATATATTCCTCTTAAGTTTAAAGCATACACGTCCCTCTGACAACCTGTATGTATTTTAAAAAAACTACTAGAACTGGGTAATCATTAACCACCTCGCTAACTTTGTCTTGATGATGTGTGTGAGGTTCTTTTTTTGGTCCAGAAATATAATTATTTGGCCATCTGGTCACCTATATTACAGTAAATTGTGTCAATGCTGTCATCCATTAAAACGACTACAATGTGTCCCTTTCATTCAGCTAGCTCGCTAAGATGCTAGCGGGACTGATTTGCACACGAGGTTCGTGCTTAACGACAAGTGTCTGACTAACATGGCAATCCTTAACACATCACAGCTGATTACGGTTTAATACAATCATACACAATGGAATAATTACAAACTTCGAGTTCAATAATAGCTCAAATGAGCAAGTTAGCTAACTAGCAACAGCGAATTATTAGCTAGCCCACTAGCTAGTTACCTAAACACATCAGTGGCAAAATACCCGCGGTATGTTTTGGTATCTATGGAAAACCGAGAATATGCGTCAGTACTTACAGTGACAGCAGTTACTTGAATGCAATGTTCTCTTATGATTTTCAAGTGTATCTTTTCCGCCATGAAAGATAAACGCAGAGAACCCCGCTTGTCCGCAAAACAAGGACTGGTGTTGTAAGCTGCTGAATGTAGCAGTGTTGCTTACATCGCTGTTTCTACCACGCACCGCGTATAGTCATAGCAGGCGGCCAAGGATACTCTTAGTCCATCGGGAACGAGCACCAGGAAAAACACATTGTGTGCTGATTGGGTGAGAAGAGTTTGAGCTGCCCTCCTCCTACACTGTAAAGAGGGGAGTGCGCACCAGGGGGGCATAAGCCGTTTTTGTATCGCTTACCTATTGGACAGATTTAATAAGGCGGTTACCAAGATGTGGATGTAGATTCGGTAAGTAAGCGTTGACAGGCGAATCAAGCTTGACGATTGGCCGGTTTCATATATATTTCGCGCTTTAAATTTTAGAGTCATCGTGTTTTCACAAGCATACTGTCTGCACTTTTTTTCGTTGAATATTTTTTCCCCCAATTTCTCACACGAGAGGCAATTTTGTCACTAAATTAATAAATAAATGTTTCCATCATTTGAGCTTCCGTTTTTTAGTATATTAATGCGACAGTAGGCCTACTATGCAGATTCATATATCTTTCAAAGATGTGTCCTGGGAATATTTAGCCTGTTTTGCCATCATTTAACGTTTTTTTCCAATCAATTGTAGCCTCCCGACACTAACGATACCAACACCCAAGTCTAGCACCCAATTTTTATCAAGATACTGTAGTCTGCATGTGTCGAAATCTACTGGATTATGTACACATTTTGTTACATATGGTGAGGGTGATTTTGAGTATAGTTAGAGGTTCCTTCAGGTCCAATACAAAATTATTCCGTATTGGTAAATAATATGTTGCATTCCGTTTCAAATCGACAAGGAAAGCAATACGTTCCGTATTTTCAACTAGCGACTAACTATATTTTTCAAGCATGAAATCAGAGGTCCTTCGTCCCGAGTGAAGCACCAACTTCCTACCAGATTCACCTAAGAGTTGTCACGTAATTCCTGTAGATGTAGTTTATTTAATGAATAGTTACTAAAGTTACACGAACATAGGCCTACCGCGCGAAAGGCAGCTATGTACCCAACCAACATTTGCCTACCTAGCCTAGCTGACCTATCACCGAATTCGGTAATACCTCAAAAGAAGTAAACACGGCCCTCCGGTAACAATAACATTGGCTATAATATACGTTAGATAGATACTCACCTTAAATTCTAGCCATTCATGGACCGTGTTATGACGTATTGTCTGTCGCCGAATACTGTCAAATAGCTATTTACATTTTGTTTTGTAATTTGTGTAATTATTTTAATTAATTGCGCATTGATCGGTATTATTCTTGGGTAGTTTCAGTTATGTATATTATTCGTTTTGTGCAAGCTCACCAGGAATGAATAAGTAACGTCATGGGGTTTAATAGCGTTTTTCTGAAGGCCATCAATAATTTCCCGGGGTCTTGTAATCTAAGACATGGCCTATTTAGGCATTTTCTTTTTAACAATGAACGTATTTGATTTACACAATTTGTATTGAAAATCCAGCCAACATGACTTAATGTAATTGAAGTAGAGTTTTATTAATTATTATGTATATATGTAAACTTACTTTAAATGTATTGAAAAATATTTATACTCACATATTTGAATTGGCCTACTTAAGATAATTCCCAGATAGATATTTTAATACAGAATCAGTTGTTTTAACCTATTAATAATATTCCTATCAAGTTTAGTAGGAATTTAGTGGTTTTTATTAACAGGGTACTTTGTTAATAGGTCACAGCTGCTGTGAAAGCACAGTTAGGCACAACTTGAGCTTCAGTACAGACACGCTTTCAATCTTAGTGAGCCAAACATCTGTAAAGTGGCAATATTATATATAATATATTAAAAATACTTATGTGGCAAATTCACTCTAGCTTGCAACATCATGTCAGCAGAAACTTAATCATAGTTACTTAACATAATATCTTAGCAGTTTTTATAAAAAAGGAATACACTTTCTAAAATAAACTTCTAATTGCAAGTAGTTCAAATATTAATTTATTTGTTTATTCATATAAGTATCAACTGCTTTTAGGGAATGTGTGTGAATTCCTGAAATTGATTTGAATTACCAAAAACTGTTTTGCATTAGGGATTGCATTAGTTCCGTATTTCTGAGGTCATAAGAGGTGACAACCCTATTTCGAAAGGTTAAATGTTACTTGTTTCTGGCATTTGCGAGCAAGTCTCAGATGTATTCAAAGCAGCAAAGTACAATGAAGATCTTTAGTAATACGTATGATTTGCTGCATTAATAAAAGCCTACCAACAGCTACTAAAAAATAAATTACAATAAATCCTTCAAGTATTAAGTTCTCTAAAACATAGTTTTTTCGGTTCTGCAAAGTTATGGATGATGAGTAAATCTTTTGATGGTGAAATAATGTGATTTTACTCACCCACAGTCCTTACTCAAAGCTGTGAGTGGCTGAAACGGATAAACAGTTGGCAAGGATGAAATTAGGCTATGCTAGTAGTTAATCATCATTTTTTAAATTTATAAGCAAGTGTTTGTTTTTTCAAAATAAAATATTCACCATCAATTTAGCTAATCATGTCATCCAACTTTATTGGATTTGACACAGCCCTGTTTTGGTGAATTAACGTTAATAATAAGTACTTTGTTCAGAAGTTTGTTTTATAAAAAATATTTAAAAAATCACATTGGCATACATTACAGATCTTTACTTTACTGATGTGTGGAAACCTGATGTTTTCATAATGCTGGATATCTAATCCAGTTTAATTTAACTTGCTTTAAAAGGTAGGGGTAGAAATGAGACAGGATTTAAGCATTGCTTAGGTTACTCTTGAGTATCCAGCGTTTGTTGATTTTTGTCTACTTTCTTTGGTTTTTAAAGGGATTTTCATAGTTCCTTCATAGTTCCTGGCCTAAGGGACACTCGAATTTCAACACTTTTGTAAAGTTTTTATTTTAATATGATCTATTATTGTATAGCCAGACTTGTATAGCAGACTCCATATAATATCCAGCTCAGAGATATGTCAACTGGATAGGAAAAAGTTGCAAAAAGGTCGGCTTTTTAAAACCCAAACGGATATGGCATTTACACAAGATTTCCTTTTTTTTTTTTTTACAAAAATACAAATCTGTAATATTTCATTTTATTATATCAACAGTGAAACCTAAGGTTGTCCAATATAATTGAATCCAACTGAACTGAAAGAACTGCGTCTACCGTTCATATTTGCTGACACCATTTGGAAACAGGCAGAGCGGTTCAATTGTAAAGACCGGGTATCTCTATTTCTCTCTCTATTGATCTGTGAAAGTGCTCGTTTGGTGAAGAAACACTCCTGATATAGCAGTAGGTGTCCTTTGATGACACAGACTAAAAGCAATTATAACCGTTTGTGTCAGAGACCCACAGATACTCGCTGTCCTCCACAGTGCAGTAGAACAACACGCCGCATTAACTCACAGAAATCCAGTGTGAGTGACAGTGTGAGTATACTTGTCTCCAAGAGCTATATGAATAGCACTCCCATATATTATCGTATATGTGAAGTTTAGCATGGTACTTAGGACAGGACAGAATATTGAGCTGTGAGCCCCTACCTAACTGGGACGAATGAAAATAAAATAAAAAATCGATAGCGCATACGTCTTTGGGGAGGGCAGCGTGTATTGATCTGTTCAATGTTGTATATAAAATGTGATATATTTAGGACTTATTAAAGGCACAGAGCACATCTGAGCATTCCACGTGTCCACAAAAAGGACAACCCTAACCCTAACTCCTGTAACTTTAAATGGGCAGCCGCTGGTGGTGAATAGAGTTCACATCACGAGAGAAGCAGGCAACGCCGCCTGACTGAATATACTTTTACCTGGGAAAGGTTGCACTAATATAGGGATGTGGTTGCCGGAGATAATTGTGCTCTCTGAAACAAAGTGCATTTCATGTGCAGTCTCCAACCACGAGCGTAACGAGAGAGATGTATATTGTTAAACCTTTTATTCAATTATTCATCCGTGTGTAAGACACCAGTGATGGGCCTTACCTGTTCCAGTTTGACTGTACACTATTTTATTTAATGATGTATTTTTTTGATTCCCACACTGAGAATAGAACATAAAACTCCTTGTTACCTACTCTGAGTTGCAGAATAACGCATGGCCAAGAACAACACTGATGTTACCTAGCCTGTTATACTGGGCCAGTGTC
This sequence comes from Hiodon alosoides, assembly GCA_025775065.1. NCBI lineage: Eukaryota > Metazoa > Chordata > Actinopteri > Hiodontiformes > Hiodontidae > Hiodon > Hiodon alosoides. The sequence continues at coordinate 9,104 of JAOYSI010054397.1, forward strand.
CTCAGGGTTTATGCAAAAACTCGCCGCACTGAAAACAATGCAATGAAATGTCTTTCAGATTTACAAGCAGCAGACAGACAGGTGATAAAGGGTACAAACAGGTGACATCAGTGTCGCTAATGTTATGACATCAGTGTCGCTAATGTTATGACATCAGTGTCGCTAATGTTATGAAGGCTAAATGTTAGCTGTACGCAACTATGGCTTCTGTTGTCGGTCCTCTGTTTATTACAACCACTGCATCACAGACCGCAGAGCCAAGTTACTCTCAGTAAAGTTGGCGTACCAGCTCATACCAGTTCCCTTTTCATTATTTAAAAAATATCTGTCTGCATTTAATGATTCAACAGCCATTAGTGAATCAGATATTGTATCATGTCGCAGCACAGGCCTGTGATAAAAAAGGCTTTTAACGAAGGTTGTCATGGAGGTTTTACACATGGTTGTCAAATTTGGTTGTTTGTCATTGATGTGCTCAACTTTGTTTTGGTGGGGGGATGTTAATTGCAAATACATACTTCAGATCTACTTAATTTGTGTGTAACAATGGTGACGGGTACTTAAAAACGCTCCCTCTTTATAATTTCACTTGGCGCATGCCATTCTCCTGAGACAAATGCATCTTTGACTGCAGGGCACGTCTGAAATAAGATGATTTTCTTTAGCTGAATGACTTTAGCACATGCTCAGACTTTAGTGTAAATATACTGAAATTGATTATTAATTTACTTAGACTCCTGTGTGGCTCAGTCTTCAGAGGGTGAAACATTCGGTACGCTTGCCCGTGCTCTGCTAAATGCATTATTTCCACCGCCGAAATATAATTTGTTATGTTATGTGTGGTTCCCCTGGGCAGTTTCCAAAACAATCAATACAGAGAAAAAAAATTCCCTTCAATTCAACATTCGACCAAAACAAGCTTTTGGATTTAACGTGGTCCTTTGCGTATGAATATCTCTGCAGTCTCTCACGAGTGAGGTCAACACAGGCGTAAAACATTAAGGTTTTCCAAGAGATTGTCGCTTTAATCCATAAGTAAGGAGTGATGAGGTAATGAATAACTTGGTCCTCTGGGTTTTGTAGAACATGGCTGGATTATCATCTTGACCTGAAGTCGCTCTACTGCTGCCTTATCTTTCTCTTTCAAGGTTTTTTCAAGCCATCGTCAAAAGAAATGTAAACAAAAAGCTATGGGTTTCTGCTGGCTTGCTTGTTCTCATCGAGGTTGTTATTTATTCTACATGGAAAAAGGGAACGTGGAAATGTGTGGAAACGTGTGTGGAAGTGTCTGGAAACGTGTGGAAACGTGTGGAAGCATGTGGAAATGGCATCGGCATGCTCTGGGTAGAGATGTCAGCGTTTAATTCCTGTCACAGGTTCTAAGTCATAACAGAGACGCCCTTGTAAAGAATACAAACCCACCATGGTTGCGCCACACTGAAATCGGATCAGGTCTTGAGGAGTACTCCCTATGAGGTACACTTAAAAAATATTGAAGATAACAACAGCCAGCGCTCCCCGAAGGACATAAAACACAAATTCAAAGTTTCTCACCGAAGGCCATTTGTGGTTCTCGCCTGACAATCTCACTTGCTGGTCGCTGAAGACACATTAGCAGGCACAAACTGGCTCTTGGTGGGTGTGGAAAGTCCTTGGTGAACAGTCACCATGCTGGAGGAGTAGGGCAGCACAATCAGCAAGCACAGGCACGAGGAGGAAAGGGTGTGGGACGAGGAGACA